>OZ023249.1:22588858-22807901 GCA_964006365.1 Trididemnum miniatum | reverse complement strand
ACAGTGGTCTGGTCTGTTCAGTACCAGTAAGCATAGACCAAAGAGGGGGTTTCTGAATTCTGTAGTTCAGGAGATAAAAGTACCAGTCTGAAATCAGTAACAGTAATGTTCTATATTTGCCGTTAACATTTTTACCAGTATCTTATGACATATACTGTATATAACTAATGCAACTGACTTCGAAGCCACTGTACCAGGGGTCAGCAACCTTTTGCACTTTAATAGCCAAATTAGTTTGTTACAATATGAAACCCAGCGGAAGTCGCAGAACTACCGTCAGGTCCAAAAAATTCAGTTATTCCAAAAATGTTTCCCAAAAAAAGGTCTTTGTTTATTTCCAAAAGGAGCCACAACTGGGGTTTCAAAGAGCCCCATGTGGCTCTGAACTGCACGTTGCCGATCCCTGGTCTGTACTGACAGCACATTGTTTGCATTCCCCGATCCCACTTTCTGCGGTCTACATTTCTAGCTCCGTTATTCCAAATAATTTTTTAAGTACCGGTACCAGTAGGCTTTAAACTGAATTTGTTAACTGAAAACATGCAGGCAGAACAACTGAAAATATTTTGTAATTACTTGACATTTGAAGATTTTGCTCATCCCATTGTCAAAAGTACAACAATATTTTGAAACGTCAGATCATTAAAAAATAATTATATAATAAAAATGTTTTCAGTTCTCCTGGCTGGTGGCTGCATGTTTTCTCCTAAAACTCGGTAGAAGTTCCAAACATTATGCCCAGAATTTTCTAACTTTTGGATTTTTTATGCACTTACTTAAGATTTAATTTAATGTTTTTTAGAGTGTCTGTCTGCGTCAGTGTGTGTGTTTTTGTTTGCAATATTTAATTGATGTTGGCTAAACATGCTTTACTCATCGTCATCGACTCAAATTAGAATTTTAAGATTAGTGGACGGAGAGCATAACGATGGCGTTTTGTATCGTTTGCAAAAGAAATGGGTAATTCATTTTATGCTGGGCCCAACTCTGGCATCAAGAGATGTTTCAATTTACACCAATGTTCCGGATGATGGTCAGATATATGATAGATCAACTTACCGTAAACTTAAATGGAATGTTCCGACTCGCATAAGTGGTGATAAACTTGATGATTTCGCTCCATTAATGTTGCACACAGCTGGTTCGTTTCAGTATTATTTCTCATACGATGGCAAAAAAGCTGGCAGCGGTTATTTTATTGTTGATCCAACTTTGACTGTCGGTTCTGACCATGCAGTTTTGCCTTTGGATGCTGTCTGCATGCAGACCGTTCTTCCGAAATTACTCGGAAAGTTTTCTACCTGGAAAGAACGTTTACTTGTTGGTAAGGAAAGTGGTTACAATGTGTTTCATTTTACTCCAATTCAAGAACTGGGAATATCCAAATCTTCTTATTCTATTGCTGACCAGCTTAAACTCAATCCAGATTTTTCTGAAGAAGTCAAAATAGGTTTAGACGACGTCGCAAATCTTGTTGAAGAAATGCGACGTGATTGGCAGATCCTGAGTGTCACTGATGTCGTGTGGAATCACACTGCTAAAAACAGCTCATGGTTAAAAGTGAATCCAGAATGTGCTTATAACTTGCACAATTCTCCATATCTACGGCCTGCTTATGTTTTAGATCGAGCTCTCTTTCATCTAACGTTAGATATTTCAGAAGGCAAGTATGATGAAAGTCTTAAAAACAGGCAAATATCTTGTGCCAAAGATCTTGAAATTCTAAGAAAAATCTTGGAAACTGAAGTTATTCCTAAGCTTAAATTGCATGAGTTTTTTCAGGTTGATGTTGAAAAAGAAACACAAAAGTTTAGGGAAGCTTTAGCAGCAAAAAAAAAAAATTCTGCCACAGATTTTGCGTCAGCAACGATTGAAATTTTGCAAAATAAAAACTACGTCCGCCGTAGTTGCACTGTTGACATCGATATTGCTCTACACCAGTTTTCCAAGGGCAACAAAGTAGACATCATGGAAAGTGTGCAATCTTTCAAAGATACGCTCGTTTGGCTTAACAAGATTAAAGAGGAGCAAACAGCAAAAGACATGGCAGCTGCCATCGATAGTTTTATTTCAACGGTGACATATGAACGACTGGCAGAGCATGGGCCTAGACACACGAACATTGCAGATAACTGTCCGCTTGTCACGGCCTATTTCAATCACCCGTTTCCGGACACAGATGTAGAAACTGAAGAAAGTGAAATCATGAACGACAAAACGAATTCAAAACTTATTATGGCATACAACGGCTGGGTTATGGGAGCTGATGCTCTGAAAAACTTTGCTGAGGGTCCAGGTCTTGTGTATTTTCGTCGTGAGCTAATATGCTGGGGCGACAGCGTGAAACTTCGTTATGGATCAAAGCCAAGTGATTGTCCTGTTTTATGGGAAAGAATGAAGTTGTACACAGAGTCCACAGCTCGAGTTTTTCATGGTATTCGAATTGACAACTGCCACTCGACTCCTATTCATTTAGCAGAGTACATGCTGGATGCTGCGCGAAGAGTCAGACCCGATCTGTATGTTTTTGCAGAGCTCTTTACTGGATCCGAACACGTGGATAACATATTTGTCAATCGACTTGGCTTAACATCATTAATCCGTGAAGCTCTCAATGCATGGGACTCTCATGAACTCGGGAGGTTGGTCTATCTGTATGGAGGAGAACCAATTGCGTCTTTCAAGCAGCCAGTATCTCAGGTTCTCCTCCCGTGTCGAGCACATGCTTTGTTTTATGACATCACTCATGATAACGACAGTATGATCACAAA
The DNA here is from genome assembly GCA_964006365.1 of Trididemnum miniatum. Classification (NCBI taxonomy): domain Eukaryota; kingdom Metazoa; phylum Chordata; class Ascidiacea; order Aplousobranchia; family Didemnidae; genus Trididemnum; species Trididemnum miniatum. The sequence goes on along the minus strand of OZ023249.1, from coordinate 22,805,130 downwards.
ACGAACCATCCATGACCTGGTTCCATCATCGGCATTGGTTTCAATGTCTAGTTGTGCAATTGGCAGCAATCGCGGCCACGATGAGATGATTCCTTACCATATACACGTTGTGAAAGAAGATCGGCTTTATCGGAAATGGTCGCAATCTAACGCAGCTGCTGAGTTTGTTGGAAACAGCGCTGCTATGATTAGAGTGAAACGCGCTTTAAACAATCTTCACCAAATGCTGGCTGAGAATGGCTATGACCAGGTATTTGTGGACCAGCGTACTCCCGATGTGGTGGCCGTAACCCGTCACAACCCACAAACCCATGATGGCTATCTCATGATTGCCCACACAGCCTTTAAAGATCTTCCGGGATTGGGGATTCCCCCTATTACAATTGAAGGTGAAATCACCGCAATCGCTCTCGAAGCGAAACCAAAACAGTCGCAAAAAATGACCCCGGATTTCTTGAAAGTTTTTTCCAAAGACGAAAATTTTCTCAATGGAATCGACGGTTACGAGGTGTATTGTCAAAGTGATATCGAAACCAATCAAAGTGCCTGCTGTAAAATCACTCATGGAGAAGTAGAACGCAAAAAGGTGATCACGCTTACCAATTTTCCACCCGGATCCATCGTTGTTGTCCATGTTAAGATGTTTGTCACTGCTGATGAAGCAACCGTTAAGGTACGGGAACTTATTGAAAATTTAAGTCGCAACGAAGACTCCGAATTTGACAAGATTGTGGACAAGTTAGACTTGCGAGCATTTAACAGAGTTCTGTTTCATTGTGACGAAGAAGAGCGATCAGATGAGCTGGGCATCGGTGTTTACAACATCGCTAATTTTGGCAAGCTACCTTATTGTGGAATAGCAGGAATCGCTATTCAAATGGCAAAGATCCGCAGTAAGAATGATCTTGGCCATCCAATTTGCACAAATTTACGAGAAGGTAACTGGTTGTTGGACTACCTCGCCTCCAGGCTGACAAAACACCGTGAAACACTAATAGTTGGAAACTGGTATGAGTCAGCATTCAGGAGCTTGCGTAGAGTGCCTCGCTTTTTGGTGCCGACATATTTTGAAATTATTATATCTTTGACATATGAGAAGCTGTTGAAAGGATGCTGGAATAAAATGTCGGACTTTGTCAAAAATGGAAGCACATTTGCAAAGCACTTAGCACTGGGAACTGTTGCAATGTGTGGCTTCATCAAAGGCTCCAATCTCCCAACGTTGCATCCTGATGTCAAAGACTTGATATACGCTGATGAACGACGCACTTTCCAAATTTGTTTATCGATGGCTGCTGGCTTGCCTCACTTTAGCTCTGGAGTGATGAGGTGCTGGGGTAGAGACACTTTCATCGCAATGCATGGTCTTCAGCTTGTAACAGGACAATACAGAGATGCTCGAAACCTTATTTTAGCTTTTGCTGGCTGCCTTAGACATGGCTTGATTCCCAATCTGCTCGGTGAAGGAAAAATTTCGCGGTATAACTGCAGGGACGCCGTCTGGTTTTGGTTGCAATGCATTCAAGATCTGTGTAAATTTACTGGCTACGAATTACTGCAAATGCCAGTCGCTCGAATTTTCCCTGATGATGACAGTGAGCCCTGTAACGTCGGCACGAAGACAATGCCTCTGTGTGAAGTGATGCAAGAAGCTCTGCAGAAACACGCCGATGGGATCGAATTTCGAGAGCGCAACGCTGGGACCCAGATTGATATGAATATGTCCAATGAAGGGTTTGATGTTAGCGCTGGCGTTGATTTCACGACAGGTTTCATATACGGAGGGAGCCAGCACAACTGCGGTACTTGGATGGATAAAATGGGAGAAAGCGAAAAGGCTGGCACAAAAGGGGTTCCTGCAACTCCCAGGGATGGTTCTGCTGTTGAATTGGTGGGTTTGTGCAAGTCCACGGTGTCATGGCTGCATCAAGCCAATGCTGCAGGCAAGTATCCCCATAACGGGGTTATGGTTGATAATGTGAAAGGAACGTCACAATTAACATGGTTAAAATGGAGCGAGACAATTCAACAAAACTTCGAGAAGTACTTCCATGTATCAGATGATGACACCTCCCATCTTGTGCATAAGAGACATATTTACAAAGATACTGTCGGGGCATCGCAGCCGTGGTGCGATTACCAGCTTCGGCCAAACTTCCCCATTGCCATGGTCTATGCCCCAGAACTCTTTGATCCCCAGAATGCATGGGAGGCTTTAAGTATCGCTCAAGAAAAACTTCTCGGACCTCTTGGGATGAAAACCCTTGACCCTGACGACATGCAGTATCGTGGAGATTACGATAATTCGAATGATTCTGACGACAAATCGATTGCAAAAGGGTTTAATTATCACCAAGGGCCAGAATGGTTGTGGCCAGTTGGTTATTTCCTTCGGGCAAAGCTTCATTTTGCCAAGACATTGAATCCTACTTTGCTCAAAGAGACAATTCATTTCATTCAGAGTTATGTGGTCAAACACCAACTGCATCTAGAGCAGTCAGAGTGGTGCGGTCTGCCGGAACTTACCAACAGCAACGGTAGCTACTGCCGGGACTCTTGCCCCACACAGGCCTGGTCCCATGGGGCAATGCTGGATTTACTCTATGACTTGTCCAAGATTTCGGACTAAACTGACTGTATTGTAGTTTTTACAATTACGCGGTAAATTTTATACTGCAGGCTCTTTTCATAAATTAGAAAATGTATTTTCTGAAGAGCAATTGTATAGATTTTGTTATCCGAATAGATAAATAACTAGGGAACTTACTTGATGACGAATTCAGTGTTGTGTGAAACGACGTTTCGACTGCATAAGCACAGCTGTTATCATCAGTGATATATCTTGAAGTGTGGCTTCAATGTAATTTATATACAATATTAGCAATTCACTGTAACTTTGCATATTTTATCCTGGAGTTATCGTACTGTTTTAGTATCTACTCATGTTTTTAAATGTTGTAGTATGTTTTAAGCATGAACGCAGTTAGCACTGCCGCAACTTTATGCAAAGGTTGTCGGCGATTAGTTCAATTGTACTCGTTTGACCTAACTTGTAATGATTGGAATTGATAAAGACATAGCTAATCTCTTAGTCTGCGTGTAATAAAGCTGCTTACTGTAACTGCCTAGCCTAGGGGTGAGGAACGGGCATAGTGCTGCGGGCTAACTGCATAATATTCCAAGCGGGCCCAAACATCTTTAAATTTTTAAGTCCACATAAAATACAGTTACGTGGCAAATTTATCAAACATTAATATGGCAAAATTTAGTACAAAATCAATGACTGCTTAATGCGTTTGCGACGCAATTATTGAATGTGTTATAGTTTTTATTAAGTTTATTTTTGTGCACTCGACTAGTTTCAACGCAGGCCGCAGTTTTCCACCCCTGGCTTAGAACTGCGTGCTTGTGTTTTATATCATTACGTTTTGGCATTTAAGACTGCCTTGGGGACAGTGAAATCACATCCAATTGATTGTTACGTCATAATTTGTTCGAGTCTGTTATCAAATTACGAAACTTTTGTTGTAAGCTATGATACTTGTAATTGTTCAGTAAATCTTAAGATTTTGCTAGCGGCTTGTAATTATTCTGTCCACTCGTCCAGTTTAAGTGAGAGAAAGCTCTTGGGCTTTCTGCATTATAGTTAAATTTTGGATATCATATTCACAATTTTTAATTATGACATCAAAATTTTGATTATGATGCTGAAAGTGGGTGAATTTTAGGTCCATTTGACTGGACATGTTGTAGACAAGGTAAATTGTTTTGGTTCTTTTTGTTGTGAAATTAATGAATTGCCCACAATATGTTTTATTATTTTGCTGAAAATTTGATTTTGGATATCCCTAGCATTGGTGTCTAGTTGCCACTGCTTCATGAGTTGTAGATGCTAAACTAAGCGATCAACATTGCATTTTAATTGTATGTAAAAAAGTAGTTTCCAATAGTTTCTACGTTTAATGCATGAGGGAAGCTCGTTTTTGCCCTAATATTTTGCAAAAACAATGAAATTTTGAAACAATAAATATTATATGGTACGAAAATAGCTTAAGGAGGTAAATAAAAACACAGTAAATCTTAAAACTGAACAATTCGACAAAATAAATCCAGCTTTCAGTTTTGTGCAGCCTTGCTTGGACTGCTGATGATGACAGCTAAATCTATGTTATCGAAACATCCAATGTTAAGAATTACTTCGACTTTACTTTTCCTGCTTAGGCCATTAAATTGATCGTGCTGAACTGATGTACGAATAGATGCCTGGCAGCATACATGGAATGATTCTACAGAAAAAGATAGGGCTCGATTGAAGTAACTGTAAGTAGGTGAATTGTACTGATTTCGGCAACAGCGACGTGGTGTGGAGGCCATTATGCGGGACTGCTACTAATAGGGTCTGGGTTCGACGCTGCTCTAGGTTTTAATTTTTTTCACAACGTACTTTGCTTCTTATATGTAATTCGGGATGGGGCCGAGTGGTGGCAATAAAATAAACAAGAAGTTTTCTGTAGAACCATTCCAAAATATGCTGCCGGGCATTCTTTTTGGACGCTCTTTGGCATTTTTGTGTAACTTGTGATGGTTTTGTTCAGTTTATTTGCACGATTTTGCTTCATATTATCTATGCGTGGATTCAGCAGCTTGTAATTTTGTGTATCTTTATTTTACCGTAATATTTAACGTACTTGTTGCACCGGTTGTGGCGTCATAATGAGGACGCTGTGTCGTAGCTTCCGGTGCGTTAATTATCAAAGTTTTTATGCAGTCTTCTTGTGAATTCTATGCAACAAATGAAATGTTTTCGTTGTTGTAATTGTTATATTTTAGTGCTCAAAGTTATCAAAATTTTTGTAAACAATTTTGTCGAATTCAATTATTTACTAATTATCGAGCTCAGAAATTTTAGTTTACAAAACTAAGTTGTAGTTTTCTAGAAAGTGGGTCTGTCGGATTTTAAGCCTTATAGTGGTGCCATTGTTAGAATGTTGTAAGCCCTGCATTCGGAGATAACAGTGTACTAACAGCTGACTGCCATTTTTAACGTTTGTATTCGTCATTTAAAAGCAAAAGTTTTAAAACTGTTGCATTGTATCTTTGCTTTCTAGCTTTGTGGTTTCTAAGGTCTTTGTTTTCGTGTTGTAGCAAAAGCTTTGATGCAATATCACTATTCAACCCGCCAGTGTTTGATTAAACCCCTGTGCCACTGGTTCATAGATTTGATAAGTCAACAACCCTCGTGTAAAATTAATACATGCATTTCCGTCTTTGAGGATCACCTGCAGCCACCATTTAATCCCGGGGTTGGGAACTGATGTAGTAATGCGAGCCACATTAATTGCGTAATAATTCAAGCGGAAAAAACATTTTTAAATTTCAAATTCATGTAAAATACCCGCATTTAAGTTGCGAATTCATTGTATATTAATGGCAGTGTTTAGTGCAAAATCAAAGACTGCTTGATGCGTTTTACGACGCAGTTGTTGAATGTGCCACAGTTTTTTAAGAAAGTTTAACGTTTTCGATTCTTCATTGTACACTCGACTAATTCTAACGCGGACCTCATTGAAAAATAATTGGGCCGCATGTGGCCCGCAAGCCGCTAGTGCCCCTCCTCTGAGTTAAACGACAAATAAAAGATTTAGACGTTTCAATTGATTGTGCTTTTGTTCGATTAATTTTTGTAATTGGAAATTTGTATCGTGTTGCCGGGCTTAAGAACATTGCGGACGAAAATGCTTTCTTTATGGCACAGTATTCAAGCGAGTTTTTTCGAACTTTGTAGTCGTAAAAGTGTTAATAGATTCTGCAATCTTGAGTCAAACTAACGAGAAATGTGTTTTATTCGTAAGAAATTCGCAATTATCCACCATGTATAGGAATTACCCAGCATGTAGAATGTGTAGTGTTCAAACATATTTATCGCATTTAACTTGTAGCATTCTATTTAGAGTTAGTTTTGTGTGACATAAATATGGCAACTCTCCAACCTCCCAGTGATTCTATCGTCGATGATTTTGCGTATGGAACAAATGTGAAACAAGCGACAACTGGAGTGCGGCTTGGTGAGTCGATTGTTACCTTTTATCTTATTCGTATCTATACTTCCATTCCTTAAATTGCGACGATGTCTTTTGTGGAGACAACTTTGTGCGACTTGGCGCTTGTGCGACACAGCTCCAAAGAAACATCGCTGCGACGGAGAGCCGTTAGCGACTTCGTGACCGATTCGACCGGCCTGGTAATTGAACCCCTAACCTCTGGTACCGATAGCCGTGTCTTTGACATGTTATTGCACGTATGTATCGGGCGGATGCTGACTCGAAAAGCGCTAACTCACTTTGCAGTCTCCATCAACCATTGTTGGATTTTCAGTTTAATATAATTTTGAAAATAAAAGCAGTTCTTTAATGCTTTCAGCGTTTATCCGAAAAGTCTATTCCATTCTGACCGTTCAGTTGCTCGTCACTACACTGGTCTGCTCATTGTTTGTCTCTGTCAATGCATTGAAGTCCTTCGCACAATCAAGGTAAGATGTGTCAATCGGAATGTCTGCTCATTCAAGAAAAATTCCGAATCTTTTTTTTTAAATTCCAGAATCTTTTCAGAATATCGAGTCCTATCTCAAAATAGGAACAAAAATCATGCATTTTCAAATTCACGTCCTCGTTTTGTAAAATTGCATCACTGAGGAAAAATCAAAACTGCACAAAAATCATTCTTAAAAAGGCAGAGGAACAGAAAAAAAAAGGCATAAAACAAAAGAAAAATAGCGCGCTGAGCAGCGTGTGTGCAATTGCGGTTTGATATGCTCTGTGATCGCTTTCTTATAATAGGAGGATGAATTAACGTGTTTTCATGTCCAATTGTTCACTAAAAACGTGGGCTGGGCTGACGACAATTTTCTGACAGCATTTTTTTTCGAAAGCCCACTTTTGCTGACCACCTCTTTAGGTGCGACTAGGGAAGCCCACGAGTTCGCAAAAATTAGTCCACAAAAACACCCTTTTGCCTAATTTAAGCCAAGCCCGCTGAACGAAAGCCCACAAGATATTGACATAGAAACAGGCTGAATATGCAACTAGTATTTAGTTGCGTATTTATTTTCCTATCACGAGAAAACGATCAAAGCGCTATAACGAGCTCGCGTGAGAGTTGCCGGCCATCTGTCTACCACACCAAGATGGGGAAATCCCGCTAAGTGTTTTTCCCAAAGGCACAACAAGTAAACTTGCCGGCTTGTTTTCCACACTGTCCCTTTAATGCTGAGCGTCAAGCAAGGAAGCAGTGAATACCAATATTAAAGTCATTGAATTGACCCGACTCGGAATCAAACCCAAGTCTGCAACTCCCTAGACGGACGCTTTTACCACTCGGCCATCTGAGCTGTTAAACATACTCTTAACTGTGATTCAAACGATTTGGTTTTCAGTAAATTAAACTGCGAACTTAATGCCGGCAATTTTATGACATTGTTAGCACATTAAAGTGTAATACTCCAATGTCGTACAATGAGTCGTGTCTTAATACCGTGAGATAAGGCTTGTTCCGGGAAATACTTCCGTTAATGTGAACATTGCAATTCTTGTGTTGAAAAATTTTGTCACCAAACGTTTTCTATTTTTGCTCATATTGCGGCGCGCTATATTAAGTTTTGGACTGGCAATTTGAAACTTTATAGCGCCGGGCGCAATTCCCGTATCTTTAGATAAATAGCGTTTGGAAAATATTCAAACCTTCATTATACTCGCGGTATTACGCCGAAGCGTGTAACGAGTGGCAGGTCCATCTCCGCGGCTTAGCGCCTGGCCAACCTGGTAGGTCGCAGCGTTGATAGTAGATCTTGAGTTCGATTCCCGGGCCGGTCAAATTGGACGCAATATCGCCAACGCCTCGCCATCGCTGCGATGTTTCTTTGGAGCTGTGTTGTAGAAGCCGCGAAGATGGATGCCGCCACTTGTTACACGCTTCGGCGTAATGCCGCGAGTATAATGAAGATTTGTTTTTTTTATTTGTTTTTTAGTCACGTGATTTTGATGTTATGTATATTCGCATCGTTCGGATTAATCATCGCCCTGCACGTTTACAAGCATCAACATCCAACCAACCTTTACATTCTCGCCGCATTCACACTGGTTGAATCCTACACTGTAGCGACTGTCATTACTTACTACAAGTGAGTTTGTTAAAGTGTTATGTGTATTTGGCTGTGTTGAAACTAGGCCTATTTACATTAGCGGGTTTGATTATGCGGGTTACACGCTTCAGTTTCAGTTATGAAGATTTTTTAATTTAACTGGCTGTTCTTTCAACGCATTTTTTAACGGGTTGAACCTACCTGTAGTAAGTGAGTAATTTCCAACTCGCAAAGCTTACTAAAGCAAAACGACGTAAGTTTGTGTCTGACGTAAGCGGGATGATTTCGCGGGTTAATCCGCTTCAATTGTTCATGTAAATCGGCTTACTGTGTCGTCGAACTCCATTAGCCTGCTTCCATGTCCACATATTGTGGGCTTTCGGCCCATGGACTTTGCTCAAGTCGGGTAAAATTTTAATTTTTGAGGGATTATTTTTGCGAAGTCGAGAGCTTTGCAAGCCGCACCTAAAGAGGTGGTCTGCAAAAGTGGTCTCGTAAAAAACGGGGCCTTTACAAAGTTCTTCTTAGCCCGGCCCACTTTGAAAAAGCCCACCTTTTTTGTGGACATGAAAACAGGCTACATCAAATTTTAGTCAAGTACCGTTATCAAAACCCTCCAAAATTGTGATTTGTCCAATTTGAGTTTTAAAGCTAAAGTTGCGCAACAGAAATTTGTACAATTTACTATTTTGAAGGATCCGTTTGAGTTTTCAAATTTTTACTTCGCCAATAATTTTGCTGCAAAAAACTACGTTGCAGTGGTGGTGAGCTGTTGGCGACATTGTTTTCGATTTGACCGCCCCGGTAATCGAATCCAGACCTTCCGCGCCGATAGCAGCGTCTTTACTCTTTAGCCATATTTCTTTCAAGAATTATTGACTGAAGAATATAATAAGGTAGCTTGTTTTGAGTTTTGGCTTTATTCAAGGAGGCGAAGAATAAGCTTTTATTGTTGGAAACTTTGTCTAATACTCAAACTCGTCAGTTGTTTTGTTTCGTTCGTAATTTTCTGTCCGAAATTCTTGAAGATGACTGGGCTTGGCAAACGGTACAACTGAAAGTTATTTAGCAATTTAATTACAATTATTATAGTCAATTATTATAGTCAAGAAGCAGCTATAAATGCTTGGGCGGTTCACTTCTGTTGCCATCGTCAACTCTATGAGCCTGTGCCGAGATGGGTCTTATGCCATGAAGCAGAAGATTTAAGGCCAGCTGAGCGCAGTTTCATACCGTTAATAATGGCAGCAGAAGTGAACCGCCCAAGTGTTTTCATCTGTTTCTTGGCTGTGATGTAAATCACTGATCATGAATCATGAACACTTGATTTTTTCAGAGTTGAAATTGTCCTTCAAGCTTTCATTCTGACTTTCTCCACATTTGTTTGTCTCACAACGTACACGATGCAGAGCAAGAGAGACTACTCGTCATGGGGCGCCGGCCTCTTTGCAGGGCTCTGGATTCTCATTGGGGCCGGATTTCTGGGGGTGAGATTGAGTGATTGGTTGTAGCAGGTTTCAAAATCAAAACAAAAATAATCTTCATTATTCTCCTGGTATTATGTCTTAACGAGTGGCGAAATCCACCTCCGCGACTTAGCGCCTGGACAACACAGCTCCGCAGAAACATCGCTGCAGTGGTGAGCCGTTGGTTACACTGTGTCCGATTTGACAACCCGGGAATCGAATTTCAGACCTACAGCACCGATAGCGGTGTTTTAACCGCATTGCCTACTGGCCGGCTACCGCAAGGCCATGTCGTTGACAAGAGTTTGCTCTGAACAGCGCTCATGTAACATATTTCCATTACAGGCTTTTTTTCACAATGATACGTTCGAGCTTATGTGTGCAAGCGGAGGAGCGCTTCTCTTTTGTTTCTTCATTATCTTCGACACTCACATTTTGATGAGGCGTCTCTCTCCGGAGGAGTACATTGTTGCGTCGATCAGCTTGTATCTCGACGTGATCAACCTGTTTTTGGAAACCTTGAGAATCCTCAGCAAAATGAACAAACAGTGACACTTGTGAAAAAAATTTTGGTTTTTTGCGCTTGGTGATGTTACTTTATTTTAGTATTGTTGTTCACTTTTTTATTGTTTAAGAGATGAAATAGATGTTTATTTTCGTTAGATTTACTCTGCCGTCCATACTTCATTTTATTTCTTTGATACCGTTTCGGCTAAATCGCTGATTTCAAGTTTAGGTGTAGGAAGAGTTGCCCCGTTTGTAGTTTTGAATAGTAGACGTTAAAATTTTGGAGTTGGAGCACATTTTGTTGTTTTTATCGCTCCAACCATACCATCTGTTAGTGCTGGTAACTAATATTCTAGATTGCAAATCGATTCATGTTTTTTGTTCATTTCTGACGAGAGTTAAATTGCCATACTGATGGGTTATGGTGATCGTTACATTTTGATACAGCCTATTTTGCATTGATGCAGATAGCAGACCTATTAAATTACATATGATCCCTAGTTTGTGTTAATCGAAAAATAACTCACCTACTTTGTAGATAGCAAGGAAAGCTGTTGCTTTTGTATATTATTTTTCTTTGAGCTCTTATGGTCTGTTAAAGTAAGCGTTTGTGGTTGCGATTTGATTGATTTACTGGGGACTGAAATAAAAATTTAGTTGAAGAAATTTTCATCAAACTTTCCGATTAGACAAGTGCTTCGGTTTATGCTGCTGTTTGTGTTGTAGGTCAGGCGAAAAAACGGGTCTGCAAGGTCGTGTTTCAACTATAACGAATCAAATACTTTAGCTTTATTCTCTACCAGAGCTGCGAACTCGCAGGGAATTTTATTCGAGTCCACTAAAAATTTATAGAGCTGAGTTCACTATCTTCACTTTTATTTTTTCAAGTTCAATAATTTTTACCGAGGTTAGGCGAAGTTCAATCAATTTTTGTCGAGTTTAGGATGAGTTCAAAGTTCAATCAACGTTTTTGAGTTCAAGTCTGCAATTCTGTTTTCCGAGCTCCGTAAAAACGACATTGTTCGCAGCATTGTTCTCAGTGATGCTGCCCTCCACAGTTTGCCTTTGCGCAACCGTTTTCCGGTAACTGAGCGCATGGTTGCATTCCTTTCTTGGAAGTTGAGTGAAGGTGCGGGGTCAGAACAAGCGTCGCAAGCCTGGGCCTGCAGCATAGCTAGGCTGGTAAATGGCAATTAAATTTATGCAAGCTGGTGCAACTGCGGTAGTTTGGCTGTAGAGACTTAATTGGTTCATTTACACTTTTTTGCTACAAAGAAAGAGCATTTGAAGCTACTAGTACTTCTGGTACTGGTCAGCTGGTTGTGTACGGACATTACTAAATACCGCTATAGCACTAATAGCACTAATAGGACTAATAGCACTAATAGGACCAATAGCACTAACAGGACTAATAGCACTAATAGGACTAATAGCACTAATAGGACTAATAGCACTAATAGGACTAATAGCACTAATAGCACTAATAGGACTAATAGCACTAATAGCACTAATAGGACTAATAGCACTAATAGGACTAATAGCACTAATAGGACTAATAGCACTAATAGTCGCATTATGGGACTAATAGCAGCAATATGCATTGGACTAACAGCACTAATAGGACTAATAGCACTAATAGCCGCATTATGGGACTAATAGCAGCAATATGCATTGGACTAATAGCACTAATAGCCGCATTATGGGACTAATAGCAGCAATATGCATTGGACTAATAGCACCAATAGGACTAACAGCACTAACAGGACTAATAGCACTAATAGGACTAATAGCACTAATAGCACTAATAGCCGCATTATGGGACTAATAGCAGCAATATGCATTGGACTAATAGCACTAATAGGACTAATAGCACTAATAGCCGCATTATGGGACTAATAGCAGCAATATGCATTGGACTAATAGCACTAATAGGACTAATAGCACTAATAGCCGCATTATGGGACTAATAGCAGCAATATGCATTGGACTAATAGCACTAATAGGACTAATAGCACTAATAGGACTAATAGCACTAATAGGACTAATAGCACTAATAGCCGCATTATGGGACTAATAGCAGCAATATGCATTGGACTAATAGCACTAATAGGACTAATAGCAATAATAGGACTAATAGCACTAATAGGACTAATAGCACTAATAGCCGCATTATGGGACTAATAGCAGCAATATGCATTGGACTAATAGCACTAATAGCCGCATTATGGGACTAATAGCAGCAATATGTATTGGACTAATAGGACTAATAGCACTAATAGCCGCATTATGGGACTAATAGGACTAATAGCACTAATAGGACTAATAGCACTAATAGGACTAACAGCACTAAGAGCCGCATTATGGGACTAATAGCAGCAATATGCATTGGACTAATAGCACTAATAGGACTAATAGCACTAATAGGACTAATAGCACTAATAGGACTAATAGCACTAATAGCCGCATTATGGGACTAATAGCAGCAATATGCATTGGACTATTTTTGTTTGATGCAAAGAATTTATGCATATCAAGAACTTGTACAAAAGATTCATTTGAAAAAATACTACTTTAATAAATACAGTATATAAAAACAAAAAAGAATCACATTTCACTTTGACGCTCACTGCTGGTAAAATAACATTTGCAAAGTGTTCCCAGCATTGTCCACGAACTTATTACTTTTAAAAATATAAAAGTATTTTTTTCACTTTTTTATCCAATATTAAAGAAAAATATGTATATATATATATATATATATATATATATCTAGTCCCTGAATTACAAATGTCAATAACAGCAGATAATGGCGTTAATGCTTTTGTAACGTTTAAATTGCTGACCAAACCATTACACATTCAAATTTGGAATGAATTCTCTTGAACCTGAGCTGACAAGAAAAAAATTTTCGGCAAAGTTTTCCCTGGGTTTTAAGTATTTTGTTAAAGCTGCAGTACGCTTCTTTTGTGTATTTAGCATCATGCATCATGACTTGTGAAGAAAGAAACAAGCACATCACTCCAGTAGTATTTTAAAATGAAACTAGAACTTTAAACTATCAATAAACCTACTGGTCAACTAACCTAAACACACAACTCCATGCTCTCATCAAAAAAAGTCATCCCTTAATGTGGCCTAAAACTTTTTTACAGCAATAATTGGATTTAGCCTACTTATCTTTCACTATTATGCAATAAAATTTAGTGATGCAAAGCAGACAAAAAGTTCTTGATAATGTACGCCACAAACATCTTCAGCATTATGCATTCTATGGCTTTCGGGTAACTTTGGGGGGACAATCAATTTTAAAGCTGTTTGCTTTTCATCTGTAAAAATAATGAAAGGTGTGAGCCGTATCCTTTTTGATAAAAACCTAAGTTGCAACTGCGCGCTTAATGTTACATACTATCAGACTAGAATGATAACTACATAACTGCACTTCCAAACGTAATTCTTAAATCAATAGTAAGAGAAATGGTTGCTGTTGCTTTACTGTAAAATCAGCTTTTTCATTAACTTAATTGAGTTTAACTGTGAAAGTAAAAATTGTTTAAAAATGAAACCAAAAGTGAAAACTTTACAGCACACATAAACTTTGTCAAGCATTGGGTGTATTTCAAATAAATAATCAATAATTGTAGAAATCAGTGTTAAAGATTTTTTTGGGTGAAACAGACTTCATTCCAAATTTGAATGTGTAATGGTTTGGTCAGCAATTTAAACGTTACAAAAGCATTAACGCCATTATCTGCTGTTATTGACATTTGTAATTCAGGGACTAGATATATATACATATTTTTCTTTAATATTGGATAAAAAAGTGAAAAAAATACTTTTATATTTTTAAAAGTAATAAGTTCGTGGACAATGCTGGGAACACTTTGCAAATGTTATTTTACCAGCAGTGAGCGTCAAAGTGAAATGTGATTCTTTTTTGTTTTTATATACTGTATTTATTAGGGTAGTATTTTTTCAAATGAATCTTTTGTACAATTTCTTGATATGCATAAATTCTTTGCATCAAACAAAAATAGTCCAATGCATATTGCTGCTATTAGTCCCATAATGCGGCTATTAGTGCTATTAGTCCTATTAGTGCTATTAGTCCTATTAGTGCTATTAGTCCAATGCATATTGCTGCTATTAGTCCCATAATGCGGCTATTAGTGCTATTAGTCCTATTAGTGCTATTAGTCCAATGCATATTGCTGCTATTAGTCCCATAATGCGGCTATTAGTGCTATTAGTCCAATGCATATTGCTGCTATTAGTCCCATAATGCGGCTATTAGTGCTATTAGTCCTATTAGTGCTGTTAGTCCAATGCATATTGCTGCTATTAGTCCCATAATGCGGCTATTAGTGCTATTGGTCCTATTGGTGCTATTAGTCCAATGCATATTGCTGCTATTAGTCCCATAATGCGGCTATTAGTGCTATTAGTCCTATTAGTGCTATTAATCCTATTAGTGCTATTAGTCCTATTAGTGCTATTAGTCCTATTAGTGCTATTAGTCCTATTAGTGCTATTAGTCCTATTAGTGCTATTAGTCCTATTAGTGCTATTAGTCCAATGCATATTGCTGCTATTAGTCCCATAATGCGGCTATTAGTGCTATTAGTCCTATTAGTGCTATTAGTCCAATGCATATTGCTGCTATTAGTCCCATAATGCGGCTATTAGTGCTATTAGTCCTATTAGTGCTATTAGTCCAATGCAGATTGCTGCTATTAGTCCCATAATGCGACTATTAGTGCTATTAGTCCTATTAGTGCTATTAGTCCTATTAGTGCTATTAGTCCTATTAGTGCTATTAGTCCAATGCATCTTGCTGCTATTAGTCCCATAATGCGGCTATTAGTGCTATTAGTCCTATTAGTGCTATTAGTCCAATGCATATTGCTGCTATTAGTCCCATAATGCGACTATTAGTGCTATTAGTCCTATTAGTGCTATTAGTCCTATTAGTGCTATTAGTCCTATTAGTGCTATTAGTCCTATTAGTGCTATAGCGGTATTTAGTAATGTCCTTGTGTACCACACTTTTTGAGCCACTTGTGGTTGCAATTAATTTCTAGTTGAGAGGCATTATTATTATAACAAGAAAAAGCGGAGAGACAAGATAGTGGTAAATCTAGACTAGGCCTGGCACGTAATCCAGATTCCAGGTAGTCTGGGCTAGTCTAAATATTCACTAGTGCATGGGGTAGAATACCAGTACACTTACTAGTATATTTAGTTGCATATTTTTTTATCCTATCACGAGAAAGCGATCAATGCGCTATACGAGCTCGCTTTAAGGTTGCCAGCCATCTGTCTACCACACCAAGATGGGGGAATCCCGCTAAGTGCCCTTCCCAACGGCACAATAAGTAAACTTGCCGGCTTGTTCTCCACACTGTCCCTTCAATGCTGAGCATCAAGCAGGGAAGCTGTGAATACCAATATTAAAGTCATTGGTTTGACCTGACTCGGAATCAAGCCCGAGTCTACAGCTCAAGAGACAGACGCTCCATACCGGTACCACTCGGCCATCTGAGCTATTAAAGTAGGAGCGTAGAACAGACAATACTTTGAATGAAGTTGAGAGTCAGTAACCTAATCATTATCGTTCTGCTTACTGGTAGTGTTTAGAGGTAACGTACACTGTATGGTATCATCAGCCCCCGTGTTTGGTTGGGATTAGCAGATTAGGTTCGCTTGAGGGTTAGGGTTGTAACTGAACCAAACCCTAACTAAATAACTGAATCTAATCCTAACGGAATCTGGGGGCTAATGTTTCCTTTAGAGTGAGAAAAATGCAAAATTTTTGGGCAAATTTTATTGATTTTGAACCAGAAATTAATATTATAAAATGCAAAACTGAAAAACTTAAACAAAAAACTTGAATATTTTAATGCAAGACTGTAGCTTGTATCTTGGAAAAGCAAATTTACTGCGAAAAATTTGTAAAAGAGGTCTTCAAAGTAGTGAAATCTTTGGGCAAAAATTAGAATGAATTTATCATGTGGGCAAATTTGCACTAGTCAAAATCCTGGAGGGAACACTGTGGGGGGCTGATATTAAACGTTACTCGTGCTTAGTGCTCGTATGGTATATACCTGGTTCAGTGTTAAGGTTTAGACTAAGCAGCTAAGAGAATCTGCCCTATAGTTCATCGCAGATCAGTAAGACTAGTTTACCCATTTCATTCTTGGGTAATTATTTTTGTTTTGTGAAGAGTTTACTGATTTGTAGACGTATAACTTGATCATAATAATGCCTCGACGTAAGCAAGAACCTCAAAAAGTTGATGAGAAACGATCTAAACTTGAAAATTTGGATGAAAATATCGAGAATTCCGAGAAAAATGGACAATCTGTTGTAGACCATGATAAACAGGCTGTTGTAAGGTCAAGCAAGATAGTAAGTATTATTTGCAGGTAAAAATAGTGGTTGCCAGAACTTTTGTCACTTGGAACTTTCATCACACAGTGAGGGATGTGTGGGGGAGATGTGGAAAAGTAAAGGGAGGTGAGGTGTGGGGGGAGGTATGAGAAGATGTGTTGGGGTGTGGGAGGAGGTGAGGAGAGATGAGGTGTTGGGAGACACCCCAACACACCTTCCCCCACACCCCAATAGTCTACCTCTCCTTATCTCTTCCACACTTCCCCACACACCCAAACACCTCTCGTAACCTCCTTCTACACTTCTTTACACCTCCCTCACCCCACACTTTCTCCTCATCTCCCCCACACTTCGTCGATGTAGCCTAGACCTAAGCAATAGTGTGACGATGGTTCCACGTGATCATGGGATTGGAACCAAGAATATGGCCGGAATGCAAAAGCAAACTACCGGCATGCATCGCAGGACTAGGCGATGTATAGTGTGATGAAAGTTCCATGACAAAAGTTCCAAGTGACGAAAGTTCTGGCAACCAAAATGTTTACTACCGGTATGTTTTGTTTATTACCACTGACACTGACCATATAGTGGTACATTTGGTAATCTTCATTTACCGTACAGTTTAAAAATATATAATTTTTTTATGTTTTTTTGTTCAGTGTTTTGCATTTGCTTTCTTGTTCCATATTACTGATACTTTTTTTTGCTCAGGGTTATGGAGTATATTGATTATTCATATAAACAGATGTACATAATTGGTGCTTTATGTAGTGAACTCGAACTTTCTGATAATATCACAGCTCAGTGGTGCGGAAATGTTTCTTGGACGGGTTCCACGTGATCTTTAAAATATACGTCTCGTAAAATAGAAACTCTTGCCTTAAGCTTACTGTATCCCAACAATTTGCTGAATTCATTTCTGTTTACGCACTTTCCTACTTGCTGTGAAACACCATTGTGTGGCTGTCGTGAAAATGTGCAATCGTTGTTTCATGTTGTGTTCGAATGTAACTGCTGTGAAAACAGTCAAAACACCATTAACAAGTTGATAGCTGCTTGTGAGTGTGACGTCAATTGTAATGTTTCAACGGAGGATTTGTGTGTGATTTTGTTGAATCATAACCGGATTGCAGGTTTCTTTTCGCTGTTAATAAGTCATGTAATTGAATGCTTGCCTTATTTGAATCACAGTGTCAATATAATATCCTAAAACTATCCCTATTGCACATTATTCTTGCTTTGATAAGGTGTTAGTTGTATTTACCTAGTTTTTGTTGTATTTACCTTCATATCTGTGGTATGCACTGTTTTTTTGGATTAGTTAGTTGTATTTACCTTTACCTCAGTTTGTAAAATAGTACTTAAGATGTGCTGTAATATCTGTATTTCGTTTGATCAGTTTTGTATGTACGGCCTTTATGCATTAGGACCTATGGTCATTGTGTTTTCCTTGATATGTCTGTATTAGATGCTCTCCTATAATATTAGGAGCTTATTATCTACATAGGTGGTTGGTATATTCATCATTGCGTTATATCTTAGGGGCTTTTAAATGTGCACGTTGTTAGGCACGTATTTTTGAATTTGTATATATATATGTATGTATGTATATCTTGAATGGGGGAAGGGGCTCAAAATGGTAAGATCATATCAACGTCCCACACCCCCCAGATTCCCCTTTTCTCCAATGAACGTTTTTAGGCACAAAACACACAGCAAATCTAAACAGACTACAATTGCGTGCCTGCTCTAGTGGCCGGAATTTTTTCAGGATAATTTTTTAACATGGTTAGATCTTAATTGTTGGTTGGGTGAGGTTGTAGAATTTTTCCTGCTGATTTTTTGACCCCCTGCTTAGAGACTTAGTTGTTTATGTACAAAAGCTAGTTCAATCCACGAAATCCTTGAGCATTTTACGGATCAGACAAAATTTGTCCGACCTCACTTTTTGCTTTACTAATAAAAATTAGACATAACAAACAATACCCTACTAAGGTCTAAACATAAGGAAAACACACGATCAATATAAACTCAAGCACTAAACCATTTTTTTAACATAATGAAATGTGTACAATGTACATAGGTCTGTAGGTATTTACTGTATGTATATAGGTGTACTGGTTTATTAGTTTTAGTAACAATCATCGGTGTCAGTTTAGTATGCAATCTACCGAAGTTCCGAACCTAATCCCTTTCTGCTAGGTGATCTCGATACGATAAGATAGCAAGTGTCACGTGATTGCTAAAGAATGAATGGTTCGGTAGCTCACATACTAAACTAGCACCCAATCATCTATTTCACTAAATAACATACACACAGACTTTCGCTTATTTGTAAATAGATTTTTTCTTGCTCTACTGTTACACTGAAAAACGTGATTAGCCGCCTTATTAGGTAGGTAGAGTTCAAAACCATTTAAAAACTCAACTAGAAAAGAGAACTTGTATGAGCTCATAAGAGCTAGATCAAGGGAGCCCAACCAGTCGATCGCGATCTACCGGTCGATATTTGAATGCTTGGCTGTCGCTTGCGGGCAGACTTGGCATGTACACTTATCAGGTTGGCCACCTGCATTTCCAATTCACGTATTGCGTCCTACTGTAGCTGTTAAAGACTATTTTTTCAGCTCTTCACATAGATTTTGATGAAATTCGGAACATCTGAAGGATTGATGACCGTTTTTTTGCACTTCACCGCATTTTCGTTTACGATTTGCGTAATTCCCATGATCAGTAGCTCTGGTACTTTTTCAATTTGAGCAAATTTTAGCGTAAGTAGATCCCGAGTCGGAAAAGATTGGGCGCCCCTGAGCTAGATCATTATCTTTAGCGTGAAAGCGAATATTGACCTTACTATGTTGTCGCGGTTGATCTGTTAAAACTAACCACCGAATGTACAGTTAATACCGAACACCGAATGCAGCTTTTCTTTCTGCAGTTTTATTGTACGATAGGCCTATTAAACAGCGGTTGCCAACGTGAGGTCCATGGACCATTCTGGCTTGAAGGCAGACGAAAATTTGCAAGTGGGACAAAAATTTTTTTAAAAGGTTATTGTAACTCGTTTTATTGGGGCCAAAAATTTTCCAGGGAAGGCTTCCCAGTCCCGCACTTCCCACTGGCTGTGGGCCTGCTTCTTTAAGTACCGGTACGTACGTTGTGAGCATTAATCTCGTCGCATTCAGTGCATTATTTGTCCAGTTGTCAGGAGGGGGCTCAAATGGTTCAATGTGGGCTGAAAAAATTCCAGGGGGGCTTGAGCCCGCCTGGCACCCTACTTCCCGCGTCTATGTCACAGCTATAGGTCAAAATACATCCCATACTCATACCCATTTAGCTATTTATCAAATTGATGTAAATAAGACATTTGAGTTTTGAGTTTTTTTTGTAGAGATCATTTTGACTCTTACTGGTACTGTGATACTACTGAATATCTGCTAACGTTTTTTGTTGCTGCTGCTGTTACGGATTTTGCATTTTTGCGTACCAACGATAGGCTACTGGTATTGATTTTTGCAATACATATATATATGTAAGTGATTTTGAGTAAAGAAATTGTTTCGACTGTTTGATCTCTGATTTTGAGGCAGTTTGAAATGTTATGGAGTTCAACAAAGTCAATTGATATGAATAATGTTTTTGTGATGCCGGTAACTAATAAAATATCCTAGTGTTCATCGTGACTTGTTTTTACCGCAGAAACTGCCACTGCCTGATACATGTGGAGAGTTACTGATCACAGGAGGAACAAATTGGAGTGTAAATGGAAAGAAACAAGCAAAGAAAGGGGAAGGTGATTGAGATTTTTGAATAGTTGGGTGTAGATGTTTAGTTAGCTGATGGTCAAATCAAAAAATCTTTAATATTAATGAGGCATTACGTCAAAGCGTGTAACGAGTGGAGCGGCTCGTCTGCGGTGGCGAGCCATTGGCAACACTTATCATACCCTGCCCACATGTCAAATTCTAGTTTCTGCATCATAATCAAATTTTGATGTCTTAGTTACAAAAAGTGATGATGACGTCAAAAAATTGAATATATATGATGCAGATACAAGAAACGTGGGCCTAAAACCCACTAAAATTCGACATGAGGGTGGGGTGGCTGTGTCCGATTTGACCAGCCCAGGAACCGAACACCGACATCTAAAACTGATGGCAATGTGCTTAGCAACTAAGCTTACTGGCCGTTTTTTGCAATTAGAAATAATATTTTCAAACCACCGGGTTAAACTATAATGTTGCAATTATTGTATAATGACTTCATTTTTCAGAAAAATATGAGAAAATTGGTAAGAATTTGTTCAAACCTCATCGCTATAAAACGATGGTGGATGTCAAGTTTAGTAAAGTGATATCTGGATGCTGTGCTAATCACTGTCTGGCCATTACTGATGAGGGAAAAGTTTACTCGTGGGGTAAGCCAGCGATTTTTAAATGTGCAAATTGCAAATCTCTGCAATGTGAAAACGCTGCAGGCAAAAACATGTTTGTTGATGCAGCCAAAACATAATACGAAACTATATCGTTTTGGAAATGGGCTTTGTTTCGTTTTGTGAAAGAAACGACTTATCTTTCTTGTAGAAACTCTCAACACCAGTGTCCCTCTGCTTAGCTATAAAATTTTCAGTCAGTATTTCATTCATAGTAGCTACACCCGTCCCCTGTCGTAACTGGTTGGTTACCATTAATAAATCTTGCTCTAGCGGCCTGATTGAGAAACCCTGCATTAGATGCTTTATGGAAGTTTTTTTTTGTTTTATTGATCAACAATGATCATTGTGTACGTCATATCAGGTCGAAACGACAGCGGGCAACTCGGACACGGAGATCGGATCCGCTACGATGTTCCAAAGCCGATTGATTCATTGCAACAATACACGATAGTGGGTGGGGCTTGTGGGAGGAATCACACTCTGTGTGTAACGGATGATGGACACGTATTCGCATTTGGGGACAACTCGCTTGGCCAACTGGGACTCGGTGAGTTCTGCTGTAGGTTTTGCCTTTGAGCTAATGATATAAAGCCGTAGAATAGGGAGGAAAAATAAAAGTCGCAGTAATTCTTAAACTTGACGTTTCGACTACATAGATTCAGCTGTCATCATCAGCAGTGTGAGCATTCTTCTGTTTTGTACTGCCTTGCTTACACTGCTGATGATGACAGCTGAATCCATGTTGTCGAAATGTCCAGTTTTAAGGATTACAGTGGCTTTATTTTTCCTCCTTGAGCTTTGCACAAATAATTTTAATAACATTCCAATATCACGTCGTAAGTCGATTTATTCAGTCGCAGTTAAAAAAAAGAAAACTGCGTCTAGAAACGGAGCCGTTGAATAATTTTATTAAATTATTGAGTACTTATACTTAATTAAACCATATTTCATACTTATACTTAATTTACTTATGCACAGCTGTGTTAAACTACATGGCAGTTTTTTTAAATTATCTGTGTTTCATTGATTAGACTCACCGTTTGCAAAAATATCAATCTGTTGACCCTGCAAAACCAACCTAGCACATTCTTATGAGGTTATTACAGCTGGAACGTATTGTTTTTCAGGTAATCAAAGCACGAACGTACCGAGTCCAACCCGTATTCAGTATCACGGGGAACCTATTGTGACTGTGGCGTGCGGGGGAAACTTCAGTTTGATATTAGATTGCGAGGGGAGCGTATACAGCTTCGGTTGTCCCGAATATGGACAGCTAGGTGAGTGGTTAATTTTGTGATTAAGCCTTGTGAACTGAAGAGATTGATGGTATGATATTATAGGAGTTATTGATATCTGCCACCTTGTCTCTGTGACAAATTTTGCCAGATTCTTTGTCGCTGGGACAACGGACAAAGTGGCTGCGTGGATAGAGTGTCTGCCTCTTGAGTTGTAGACTCTGGTTTGATTCTTGAGTCGGGTCAAACCAATGACTTTTATGATTACTATTCACAGCTTCCCTGCTTGACGTTCTGCATTAAAGGGACAGTGTGAAAACAAGCCGGCAAGTTGTTGCACTGTTGAGAAAGACGCTTAGAGGGATTCCTCCATGTTTGTGTGGTAGACAGATGGCTGGCAACTCCTAAGCGAGCTCCTTATAGCGCTTTGATTGCTTTCTCATGACACGAAGATGAATGTGCAACTACAATCACAGCAGCAAACAGTCAGGCTTATGCTTTATATGTTAAATACGCAGGCAACAATACCGACGGCAAATACATTGCAAAAGCGAATAAAGTTTCTTTCAACAACGTGAAATCTCCATTCCGAATTCCTCTGTGGGTCGATAAACTAAAGGGCGGGATGGTGGTGCCTGTTACTGATGTAGTAATCAAGGATATTGTGTGTGGCGCCAATCATTCAGTGAGTGTCAAAATCTTCATTATACTCGCGGCATTGCGACGAGGCCTGTAACGAGTGGCGGGATCCATCTCCGCGACTTAGCGTCTGGACAACACAGCTCTGAAAAAATATCGCAGCGCTGGCGATATTGTTTTGAATTTGACTGGCGTGATAATCAATCCCTAGACCTTTTAGCCCCGGTCACTCTGGATATATGAATATATAGTTTCGGAAGACACAAATGAATATATGAATGTGTTAAGATGAATCCAACTAAGTTTAAAGGATTGCTTGAAGCAATGACACCCCTGATAAAAAAGCAAGACACTTGAATGAAATTGGCAACGTAAACATTCCTCCAGAAAGTGGCATGTTAGTAGTTAATATCAAAAAAGTTTGGGTGTGTATGCTTTGTAGGTTCCCGCTCCACTTTTCATCGACTTTTAACCTTATAGAACTCATTTCTAAAGCAATCTTTAATATTTTAAATCTTTTCCTTCAGTGTAGGCCTACTTATCTTTTATGTATTAATATACGTTCGTCTAGGTTTCCATCAGCCTTTGCAAATTGGCACCCTGGCGTTTCGTTCTAACTCGTTGTGATTGGTACTCCATACTCCATAGCCCTTCGTATTTTTTTGTAAATTTCTAAAAGTTTTCGAACATCATCTTCCGACCATTTTAATGTTGCAGTCGCCGTCGTTGTGTTTCAGGAATGTTGCTGAATTTTAGGTAATTCCCCTCCTACTCGCGCGAGCAAATCTTTTGAGCGATCGCACTAAGCGAGATTCCTCGCGGAGCTGCTAGCGGGAGTGAACTCGCGTAGTGCGACCGGGGCTTTCGTTAGTTTAACAAAATCTACGCGTGCTTTTTATCGATTTCTTAGATTTTACGTGTTAAATGGGTATGCCATGAACATTTATTGGCCACTGTGATATGTTCCTTTGTTTGCAATTTTTCTGGATGTTGCAATCATGCCCATTCTTGTTTTTTTTTTACTCCTCTTCTACCTGCATGCTATAACGTTGATTGTTTTGTTGCCTCTTTTCTTGTACCGTTGTTATACAGGGTGTTCATAAAGTCCTGATACAATTTGTCATTATGACAAATTAACAATTTGTCATTATGACAAATTGTATCAGGACTTTATGAACACCCTGTATTTCCTTCATCTTATCCTATTCTTTATCTTGTGGACGTGCGAAAATGAAAGACGCTGCTTTTGATTTTTCTTGTCAATTTGGTGTTGGATTTATATTTCATTTAGGTCGCTCTGGATTCAAAAAAGCGCGTGTTTACGTGGGGATTTGGTGGCTATGGAAGGCTGGGACATTCGGAACAGAAGGACGAGCACACCCCTCGTATGGTCCAACTATTCGAGCGGGCTGGGCGAGGTGCAACTAAGATATTCGCTGGAACTAGTTGCTCAATCGCACTTAACGAGATGGGTAGGTAGCCATAGCATTGTGTACGTTAGTATATCTAATTACCTTTTCTAGACCCGTGTATCTTTTGGGGGTCACGGGGGCAGCTGCTTGAATTGGAGCCTCCAAGCATCTCGTTCCTCTACGACAAAGGAATGCTCTGGCGGGATGCCAAGGCGAGATCAACTAAGATTTTCAACGTAATCTCGCCATAGAGTTCTGGGACGGCCTCTAGGCCTTCGACCAATCGGTGTTGAACTAAGCTGGTGTTTGGCTGTTCTTTTCTGGGACATTCGTGTCACATGCCCATACCAGCGCAGTTGCGATCTTTCTAGTCGGAGAAGCAGGGATTTGATGTTTAAAGATTCACGATTATCTGCGCTTTTAACCTTGTCCAACAAGGTCAAACTGGTATTTCTTTGCCCGAATCCCACTTTGGCAGCTTGGGCTAGGGTTCTTATCTCGGTATTTGTGCAAGTAGTTGTTGTTTACAGGTTCAACTTTATTTTGGGGTCTTTTGGGCAGTATCACTTCCAAAGACACGACCATGTATCCAAAACCACTCCCCGATTTGCAGGTAAGTCAGGATGAGGATACGGCTGATCGTTGGGTTAATCAATTGCTCGGATGACCGCCGAGCGGGCAACAAGCGTCCGCTTCTGGAGTTTGACTCCTAAGCCAGGTCAAACCAATGATTTTAAAATTCGAAGCTTCCCTGCTTGACGCTCAGCATTTGAGGGACAGTGTGGAGAACAAGTCGGCAAGTTTTTCGTTGTGCTGTTGGGAGAGGCACTTAATGGGATATCCCGATTTTAGAGCAGCAACTAACTACCAAAAATTGTCTGTGTTTCAGGGCTGGAATGTTCGCAGTGTGGCTTGTGGAGGGCGTCACATAGTGGTGGCGGCCGACGACAGTGTGATCGTTTGGGGAGTGGGGACATCTAGTGGAGAATTGGTGAGTTACCCTTTTTTGTACGAGTTTTGGTTGTGTTTGATGTGTCGTACTCGTGTAGGGTTTGGGTGAGTCGCGGAAGTCGAGTGCGAATCCAGATTTGATGAAGTGTTTATCGAACGTGTACGTGGAGAGCGTGTCGTGTGGTCAGGTGTTCACCCTGATGATTGCCAGGAAGGACGAATCAGACCGCGAAGCAGTGGACCAGTTACCTACCATCGACCCTGTCATGTGCCCTTGAACTTGCTTTTCTTACACTGATATTGTGCATTGTTGCGTCACATGCGAGCTTCCTTTGCTTTTTATGATGTCACTTGCACCAAAGTAATGTGCTTTGTTTCATCGCACGCGAGCTTGCTCAATTATGAGGTCGTTATTGCCTTAATGTGCTTTGTTCCTTGACATGCCAGCTACGTCAGTTGTTATGGCGTCACTAGTGGAAAAATATGCATTGTTCCGTCTCATGCAAGCTACTTCGGTTTTTATGACGTCACTTGCGGCAATGTTTTTATAATCATACTGAAATGTTGCACTGCCACCTTGCGGCTGCTTGTGTAGTACATTCTTTTCGTTTGCAGATCTTGCGTTGGTGTGTGTATTTTGTATGAATTTGTACTCAGATTCGTTTTCTACGTGTTCGTGTGGTCGTGTTATCATGGAGAAGAGTAAGCGGAACATTTAGAATGCGCAGATGCAGCTCACTTGTGAGTGAGGACAGGCAATTGTATGAGTTGGTCCGAGATCACTGCCAACGGGGCCGGATTATTAAAGGGGAGCTCCAGCCCCGGGGTACCGTGATAGAGGCCCTCATATAAGTTGCGCCCTCTTTGAAAAGATATACTGCTGGCGTAAATATCAGGTCTGCAGGAAAGCACACGAACTCCCAAGCAGTTACTCCTCCCACTCCAGAGTTTTAGTCGCATTTTGTGACATATGATCGTAATCGCATCATGAGCAGTAGGGTGGGCCAAAAAAAAAAAACACTTGTTTTGAAAAGTTATGCTGCAAACGCTTTTTCCCGTTATAGGGGAAGGTAAGGTTATTTCGGACATGGGGCTAGTTCGGACCAACCACTTTCGGTTTTATTTTTGCAGCATCGTGTGACCTGTAGCAGTCACAGCAATCTTCTCTTTCAATCGCTATATTGGTTAGGTAGCAAAATCAAGTAGTTTTTTGTTGAACTTCATATTCACAATTTTTAACAATAAAGTGAAATCAAATGAAACGAAATCGTAAGGGTTTGTGGTTGCAGTTCAAGTTGAAGTCTAGCACTGATACAAGTCAGGCATGAATGAAACACGCTGACAAAATGAATTTCTAAAAAAATCAAGTTTTGTAGGAAGAGTTTGTCATTTGCTAAGCTAGCTGAGTTTGGGTTTGATTTGGACATATATAACAAACCATCCAAAATAGCATGTGAAGATATTGTTTTCAAATTTGAAAACGATTTTAAATCAAATATGAAAACAATTTCAACACGTGAAAATGTTTTCAAATTGCTAGTGCCACAAATCACTGGGTCTTCTCGACGTCATTTTTACGCTTTTTGACTTGAATTTTGAACATAGAACATTTAATTTTAACTAACTATTGATATCATGCATAGTCAGCGACATGGCCTAGCGGTACCGCGCGCAGGTGACAGATCCTACGTGACGGGTTCGATTCGCGGCTGGAGCCGATCGCATTTGACGTATATAACGAGTGGCTGCTGACTCGAAGAGCGCAAGCTCACTTCGCAGTCTCCCTCAATTACTGTTCAATTTTCAGTTCATTATAATTTGAAAATAATTTTTCAGTTCATGGTCTCTTTCTTTCATTCGGTTAATTTCGTTTGAATTCATTGTTGAAAACTTTTGAAACTGTGTGATGTGAATTTAACTGAAACGAGCTGTTCCTTCGATCAGCGGAAATTGATGCAGAGCGCTTTTTCATCGCAATAAATTCGCCTTCTTTTTAACGTCCGGACCTACCCCACTGCTTGTCCGGACCTACTCCACTGCTTGTCCGGACCTACTCCACTGCTTGTCCGGACCTATCCCACTGCTTGTCCGGACCTATCCCACTGCTTGTCCGGACCTACTCCACTGCTTGTCCGGACCTACTCCACTGCTTGTCCGGACCTATCCCACTGCTTGTCCGGACCTACCCCACTGCTTGTCCGGACCTACTCCACTGCTTGTCCGGACCTACCCCACTGCTTGTCCGGACCTACCCCACTGCTTGTCCGGACCTACCCCACTGCTTGTCCGGACCTACTCCACTGCTTGTCCGGACCTACCCCACTGTTTGTCCGGACCTACCCCACTATTGGGGCAAGTTCGGACGTGCTAGACCACCTTGCATTTTTGTAAATAATGGCCAAATGCTTGGGGCTATTGCCTATTGCAACCACGAACAATTTCGTATTGAAGTCAAAGGGCTATCTATACAATTTTGTACAAATAGTTGGTGATTCCATATTCTTAATCTTGCTCTAGAGTCACATAAGTAAATTTTACATCAAATCACATCAATAAACTATATAGTAATGCTAGAGCATTAAAGACATTTGATTTATATAAATATGCTCCGGCACAATATAATTTTTAAACGTTACTCAAAAACAAGTTCAAGTGATAATTTTAAAGATAATATTGCGCTTGTGAATACAGTACACAACTACAACACAAGGCAAGCCAAAAGCAAAAATTATTTTGTGAGTAATACTCTTACTTCGCAAAAGTCAAATAGCCTACTAGTAAATGGTGTGAAAGTATGGAATCAACTTCCATCTAATACTAAATCTGAAACCCGAATTTCACAGCTCAATAAATTAGTATTCAAACAACCTCTAAATTCGTTCTGTCCCCTTAAACCAAACTGATCTACTTTAGAAAACAATTTGATCTAAAGAGAATCCACAAATGGATGTGCTGCAAACCTAATGCTACTTTAGCAATTTTGTTTTTTTCTATTTTCTTAATGCGTTGAGTAAATTCTCTTGTTGGTCTGGTGCTTTAAATAAATTGGTTGGAAATCTGGCATAAAATAAATGTATCTATAAAGAATAGCGCTTTTTCAGTTGTAAATATTTGAGTGATGCCATGTAGTACCCACTACACTATTATATAATGTCATTAATCCAGAACAGTTTGATTAAAAAGGTAATTTTATGACTCAGGAAAATTGGACTGATCGTATAAACGGAAGATTGATTGTGTAATTGTTTGTACAGTAGCAATTGCAAATTGATAGTGAACTCGCTGGGCTGTTCCGTAATGAATATTTTGTGTCTCTAATTGAAGCAGCAAATCAAAATTCTTTTAATGGTAAATTGTAGTAAAATCTGACTTAAGTGAAATGGTGAGTCTGTGACAGGATTCTAACTGGTTTTGTGACATGATCGACGGAAAGTGTTTTTTATACTTTTATAGTCATCAGTATATTGTATTTTACTATTTGCACGTGAACGTGATGTTAAATTCGAAGCATATTTAGGTCATTAATAACTACTCATAATTAAATCTGTCGTTGAGAGGGATAATCAAAACGTCTTATCTGTAAACGTATGTGTTAGTTGTTTATGTTATTTTGTTTTTCATGTGACTAAAATCCCTTTTCTCTTTCCTGCTTAATTTTTTTTATTTGTTTACTTTTTGTTTTTCTTCGCGACACCGCATTTCAAACCCACCGACTTGATGCTTTTATTGCCCTTGTAGCCAACTGGGATATAACCGCACCGATTGGTGAACTAAATCTTTTAAAAAAGTCTCAACTTATATATATCAGTATCAAATTCAGAGCCTTCAACAGGGGTAGAGATTGAATGACTATGTCCCTTGCTACTCCTTCATCACACAGACAGATTCAATGTATGTAAATACTTTAGTGAAAAGTCCTTTTTTATGCGCGGTGTTGTATGATGTAAATAAATGCTTCTGTTCTGTTTGTCTGAAATAACCCCACCTTTCCCTCCTTCATTAAAAAATTATCCCTACAAAGTTTCAGCAATAAATATGATCGTTTACCCTAAGCTCAAATCGTTTTAAATTTTTAGCGATTTTTTCACATAATCAGTGGATTTCCCAATGTTTCTACTTGTTGCTATTTATGCATAGTTTGGTTTATTTCAAAATGAACGCTGTATGTCGGTTAATAATGTTAGCTTCACTTGCTGGGGCACTATTATGCTTCCTGATTGGTGACTCAATGAGGAATTCCCCGAGTTAAAATGGGGAATTCCCTAGGAATCAGTGCCAAAGGTTGCTTAAATCAGTGGTTCGTAAACTTTTCCCTTGCTGGCACCCCTTTTGAATCACCAACCGATTCTTGCACCCCCACTTAAAATATGAAAATATCGACGAAGACCTACAAAAAAAAAAGGTGATCACGTCCGCAACTGTCCAATTTTCCACGCGAAATCAAGTGAAGAGCAAAAAAAGGTCATCCACGTCCAGGGGCGGATCCAGAAAATAATGGTGGGGAAAAATACAGTTTTGAATTAGGTTGAATGTTAACTGAATGTAAAGATGTTAAACCTGAAAAAGAGCGTGAATAAGCCCATTTTAGAAAATATCTCCATGTGAGGGGAATGTATTCAGATTTTTTTAGCACCAAATTTTGACATTTTCAAGCGTAGTTTTTCTGGTGGAGTTAAATTTGAAGCAAATAGGGAAACAAAAATGATTCTAGGGGGGTTTGGGGGCATGCTCTCACGGAAATTTTTTAAAAATTTACATAGCCTACTGTAATGGGCATTTTAGCGTTTTTCGAACAATTTGTAATTCAAATTTTGTTCTTTTGCCCCTAATTAGTCCTACACCAAATTGCATTTTTTTCGCACGTTTTTGATTTATGCGTGGCTTTTTCTGTTTGCACTAAATGCGATTTTAATCCGATTTGTTGTCATACGAAATTTTATCTGTGTAAACACACCTCAAGGCGTAAGAATTATTGTTAAATCGAGGAGGTTTGAAATAATAGAAAAATTTTATTCATCAACAACATAGTTGAAATTGGCTAGTGGGAAAGGATGCATCTCCCATACCCCCCTCTGGATCCGCCAGTGATCACGTCCACAAATGTCCGTTTATTTCCTCGCTAATTCAAGCAAAGAGCAAAAAAAACCTTCAAATGTCCTATAAAATAGTAGGTCTACTTTAATGTTCATCAATTTTAATAAACTTTAATGTTCATCAATCCCGCACCCCCTAGAGACGTTTCTTGCACCCCCTGGGGGTGAGGGGCTGAGGTCACCCCTGGTTAAGAAACCTTGCTTTAAATTTAATGTTGACACTATATTTTATATATGCTCGTGCCGTATTAACAGATTACAGTTTTTCTTAATAGATATTAGGTCACTAACGTACCTATTTACGTAAAAATAACGCCTGTCTATATACCTCCTTGGCTACATGTAACATGCGATAACGCTGATAATGAACCCTAATCACGAACACCTCCAGTACCAATTTTGAACTGCATGACATTTCTTATTGGCCTAAGGCTGGAAAAATGGACAATTAGCCTTAGGTTGTGTAGCTTAGAGAGGTATGACACCGGGGGTAAGTAGGTTGAGGGTTAGTGAGCCGATACCAACAAATTACAGGTGCTTGAACTGATATTAGGTCTGCACTTAATAGACCAATAAGCGTTAAATGAACAACAATGGCTTCAGCATTAAGTGATAAAGAAGTCTGACTAATTGGCCGTTTTAATGCGGATTTAAATCCCAGTTCTCTCCCATCCTATGACAATGTTCCAAAATTAATGTTCTTTATTCTTCAAATCAAAACCACACTAAAACGTTCCCAGTAGTCCAGTACCAAAGTTGATACTCAACGCAAGCTGCGGAAGCGGAATCAAAAGCTAAAGTATTGATGAAAAGCTGCAATACTAATGAAGAGCCTAAAAGCAATTCTCTACGAATAGCTTCTCGATCAGTTTTCATGAACGCTAATTCGACTAAGAAAGGACAGAAAGAGTGAGAACACTGGAAAAAGCAGGAAAATTGTAAGTGAAAATCTCTGCTGCTTTTGATTTTTCGGTTGAAATAGCTGTAAAAAGAATTCTTTCCGATCGATTAAGCATAAATGAAGGAAGCATCGTCGGAAAGTGTAGGTAAATGCCCCCAAAAGCGCCAAAGAATAGCAGCTGAAAAACAGCGGAAGGAAAAAGAATGAAAACTAAGTGTCATTTGGATCTTCCTAGAGTCCAGGTGCTAAGATAACGGCAGTGGTTACCATGGCGCAAATAACACGCTCGCTTAGGATTTGACGGTCATCTGTCTACCACTTCAAGAAGGGAAACTTCGTTAAGTGCCTTTCCAACGGTACAACTAGCAAACTTACCTGCTTATTCTCCACGTTGTCCATTTCATGCTGAACGTCAAGCAGGTAGGCTAAGATAAGAATAGCCTACCAAGTTTTATGTCACTAATTTGTAATTTGGAGAGACTTGGAATTAAATCCCGAGTCTACCACTCCAGTGGCAGACGCACTATAACCAGTGATAACCACTCGACCATTTCTTCAATCTATTCTGTTCAGCATCAATCAGCTTTCAACGGAACGTTACTGCGGTTTTGAATGAAAAACAACTATTTCAGAACATTTTCGTTAATTGATAAAAAACTGGGTCAACTTTTTGAACTTAAACTAACATTTGGTACTGATTCTTAGGAAATTCCCCGTTTCACCTCGGGAGATTCCCCGTTTGGTAACCAGTGAGGAAGCAATATAGTGGTGAAACTAACATTATTAACTGAAATATAGCGTTCAATTTGATATAAACCAAACTATGCATAAATAACAGCATGTTGAAACTTTGGGAAATCCCCTAATTATGTGAAAAATTAAAATTTTAAAACGATTTGAGCACAGGGTAAACGATAATAGTTTTTGCTGAAATTTTGCAGGGATGGTTTTTTGGTGAAGTATGATGGGAAAAAGCGTTTGCAGCAAAGCTTTTCAAAAAAAGTGTGTTTTGGCCCACCCGGCCCTGACCGCAAAAGCAATTTGGTTATATTTTAGGGACGCGTCAGACTACTAGTGAGCATTTGCAGGCTGCAGTTTTTTGTTTGTTTTAATCTGCAAGTTAGTTGAGAGCTGCAAGAGTTGCATTTACAGTAATAGCAACCCTATGTAACCTGACTCTGTAAGCTCGATCGTAATGTCGGGTCGAGTGGAAATTTAACGTAAATGAATAAATGCGTGAGATTCTGTTTGAATAACATCACCACCTGAAAAGCCTGCACGAGCGAAACAAGCTGAAACGGTTCTAAGTTTATGATTTAATGATTTTTTAATACAAGTTCTACCTAATGACAGTTTCCCGGTATCGAGCACTCTGCTCGAGAGTGGCAAGTTGTGCATTAGCTTGTAAACGTGTCAGAGATATTCACAAAGTTTCGATCGCCTGCTCACGATTGGTTTTTTCGTGAAGCTTTTTGCTGATAGCAATCAATCAATCAATCAAAAGTTTATTTGTACTTTCAATTAAGATCTATTCGCGAAATAGACGAAAAATTTATTTTTAGCACCACGAGACAGCGAATATGACCATGCAATCTTCGAAGTCAGCCACCATTTTGAACAGATATTGTATTGTTGGAATATGTTCAGCTTACATATTGGTATGTTAACAAAAATAAAACATCCAGCAGACAGGTCCGTAGCCAGAAAAATATGCGAAGGGGAACGAGAAATTTTTAGGTAAAATTGGTTTAAAAGAACTACATCCACTCAGTTCCAGATGTTTACACTTCCATCACGCTTCCCTATAGTTTCAAAAGGGGACGAGTACCGGCAGCAAAGTAATTTACAACCTAACACTTCCATCACGCTTTTCTATACTAGTTTCAAAGGGGACGAGTACCGACAGCAAAGTAATTTACAACCTAACACTTCCATCACGCTTTTCTATACTAGTTTCGAAAGGAAAGAGTATCGGTAGCAAAGTATTTTACAACTTAACAGAAAGATTTGAAGGCGTATGGCTTTGCTAAAGGCTTTTACGCTATAAATCAATTAAAATTTACATGTAATTCGAAAAAGTGACTGGTAAAGTTTTAGTGCAAAAGCAATAGATCATCGGCTTGCGGGTAGTACATCATGGCTTGCGGGTTTAGCGTTTGTTTTTTTTGACAAATGTTCTGCACCAGAGCCGATCAGATGTAGCGAATTCTTGTAGGCTAAAGCAAACCATGCACCGGCTCCCCAGTTGGCCTAATAAATCGCGGAAGTAACAATTGTATTTATCCTTCCGATAGGCATGTATGTAGTTTTGGCCTGGAAGGAGTGTCTTCTTGCAGATCATCTGGTAAACAATCCTGATGCCTTTGCGAAGAAAAAATCGATATCTTTGAGGTCGAGCTGCTGCTCGGTGAGCTTCGCGATGACAAAGGAAAGCACGAAGCCGCGTTGGATGAAGATCTTGCAGAGGAAGGAATTCTGGTGACAAACTTGTCCATTTGGTTGTCCAATCGCGCAATAATCCAAGAAAATAGACCTCGCTCAGCAGGGTCATGGCTAGGGACGAAATTTCTGCAGTGTCGGGTTATGACATAATAGTTCAAAACCGCAGGAAAACTTTTTTTTCTGGTTCAAAACGGACATTAATAAAAAATAAACCAAAACCATTCGGCAGAAATTTAATTCCACTTCGACGCATTGCTGCGAAATTTTCGGGAAGTCGAAGTGCGCACACTTTGCTGTTGTTTGCCGAGAAAGTTGAGTTTTCTTCCGAACCGCAGAGGCTCTTTTTTACAGTGATTAGTATCTACCCGTATAAGTTCTCTTTTTCGTATCTTCATTGTGCACAAGTTCTTCATTAAGAAAAGCAACGGAGAACAGAAATGAAGTACCGACGTAGGGCAATGCCAACATAAACAGAGGTAGCATAATTATACAGCAACGGTAAGGAGCATCGAACTCTTAACCTAGCGAGTAACAAGCAAGAACCGAATGCATTACCGCTTCGCCACACAGAATCCACTTTTTCCTCTGCAATACTTACAATCACTCGCACACAAAAGTGCAATAAATGCAAAACAAATTCGTTTCTTTACGTTAAATTATTACATTGGTGACTGTGGCGACGCCCAAACTGAACAGACATACAGCCGGCGAATCTATTGGCGAGTAATTGTAATTTAAACAGCTCCCATTGGTTTCTGTATCAGGATGTGAAAACATTCAGTACGATATTAAACTAGGCGAGCTTTTTGGTAGCCTGATGCAACTTTTTCTAAGAACTGCGGGTTCACTTATTTCAGTATATATTTTATACAAACAACATAAATTGTATTGTATCACACTTTAACCAGTCATTCAAAAAATTTTCCTAGTAGTTGCGGGTCTTGAAGACAGTAATACGTAAAAGTGGAATGAACTTTTTTTTTGAGTCAGCCACGGGAAGTGAGAGAGATCTTATTATTATTACATAGTTTAAACACGCGAAAAAGGCAGGTCATAATTTGAAAACACATCACGTCTATAAGACCACAAAGATAACAGTAAACTCAGCAGTAAGAAACAAATCAAACACAGCAGCAAAAAATAACAGTTTATTGGCTACTAGGCCAGTAGGCCTAAATATTCATCGCCAATCCGTGAAATTTGACAGACAGAAAGTGCAAGCACTTGGATTTAATACGTGGAAGCAATCCTGCATGTAAATTCACTTGAGATTAAAATCGATTGCACAGTCTCAAAAACTTTCTGGTTTCAGCAAATATGTGAAGGTTTTCATCGGCATTTAATTTACAGATCCTTTCAGTAAAAGATTTGAAACGTATCTGTTGCGTGTATGAACATCTAGACTTTAGTATATCGTTAGAATTAGTCAGAACTGATTTCATTTTATCAAGCATTAAATACGTAACTTTTCATATAATGGACAATGGAGGGAAAAATGATTTACTTCAATTTTTCTGTTTTACCGCATTGACATTTGCGATATGACCTGGAAATGTTCAAGGAACTTCGGCCAATTCTTAGCATGCAGTGAATAGCTACAAATTTAATATCAGATCCGTACAAGTGTGATCGATTTGGCAGAACAGTAATGTCATAATACTTTTTTAATTCGCTCAAAGTATGCAGTGTTGTCGAAGCTTGTATTTCATAAGGAAGGGTATTCCACAACTTTGGTGCCCAATGAAAAAACGAATTTTTTAGAAAAGAGGTACGCATAAAGGAAATTTTAACATTAAAAGGCTGACCGAGCGAGTATCTTGAGGCATGACCAAGGGTGTAAACCAAAACCTAAACCTAAACCTGAAAACCCGGTTTTGAAGAAAATTTTTGAAACCCAAACTGAAACTGACACCTACTCAGCCAAAATTTTGAAAACCTAAACTTAAACCGAAACCGTTTTTTCTTAAAACGTCAAAACCGAAACTGAAACTAAAACCTGTTCAAAATTTTCTAAGGGGTTGGGTTTTAAAAATCGTCATCACCATCATTACCAGAACAGTTCCTTTAATGCTGAGCGTCGAATAAAGAAGCTGTGGAATGTGGATACTAATTTTTGAGTCTTTGGTTTTACCGGACTCGGAATTATACCCAAGTCGACAACTTCTGAAGCAATTTATTGCTCTCCTCACTCGGCCATCTGACCTGCTACTTATCATCGCTATATAACAAAAACGCTAAAAAATAGAGCACTTAAAAAATCCGTATTTAAAATAAAATAGCTTTTTTGAATGAAACTTAAACTGAAACTGAAACCCAAAAACCGAAGTTGTGCGTAAGCAAAACTGAAACCGAAACTGAAACCTGTTTTTCAACAGCAGTGAAACCAAACCCAAACTGAAACCTGACATCTGAGTTTCAACACACCGAAAGTAAAACTGACACCATAACGCCAAGTAGCCAGGTTTCTACCCTTGGGCATGACACAATAGTGCTTGGCAACTGACGTAGAGATAAGGGAGAGCAAGACCGTTTAGAATTTTGTAGTACAGAGTTAATGATTGGATTTTTCGACGAACCTTTAAAGATGGTAAAGCTAATTGAAATCGTATTTTGGTATGCGAAGTATTCCGTATGTAACCTGGTGTTACTTTGACTGCACGCATTTGTTTTCTAGATTGTCGCCATCTTGCTTTGAGCAATTATCGTAAACAATTCGAGTTTGCGAAAAAAGGCTGACTTCACCCTTGTAGAATCTAAATTAGACTTTTACGGAGTTTTTTTGGCTGGCTTAAATATGCTAAAAATCGTGTGTTTAATTGTTTTCATTGTTTATTGCAATGGTGAAAGCGAGTATCCTTCATCTTCATTCAATTTCGAGGATATAATTTCGCATGAAATCAGCCAACACATTGACGGACCCAAATTTGCGGCTCAATTCCTTTCCAAGTTCGACTTGGTAGCCTTAATGACGAATAGGTCCAGTAAATCGACCGACCCTTGCGCAAAATCATTAGAAACTTTCGCAAAAGATGTCATGGGAAAAGAAAAATATGCTTTGGCAAGTAAGTTCAAACTGACTTGACTGAGCCGGCGCCAGAGCAGTCGACTTGGGAGTGCCAAGCGTTTATCGGGGGGGGGACAAAAGTTTGAAATTAAGCACAAAAACCGCTGTCTGTAAAAGAGTAATCTCGTTAATTGGGGGGGCCAAGCATGTCGATTGGAGGGCCAGGCCTCCTTGGCTTCCTCTTGGCGCCGACCCTGAGACTAGACTAGTAGCTTCGTCCATATGCGAGGAAGTAAGGAAAATATGATGAAGATTAATCTTTTTTACTTCTCGGTCACCGGATAAACTGCCGGTTATCTCAGCGGTTGGAACATTGCTATCGGGGTTCGAATCCCGGGTCGGTCGAATCAGACACGGTGTCGCCAACGGCTCGCCACCGCTGCGATGTTTCTTCGGAGCTGTGTTGTCCAGGCGCTAAGTCGCGGAGATGGATCCCGCCCAGGGGTGCCTTGGTAAAATTCGAACTAGGGGGGCTTTGTTTAGTGTTAAAAATTCAGTTGTTTGAAACGCCAACAATCCATTGCAGTCAGAGCCGGCGGCAGAGCAGTCGACTTAGGGGGGCCAAGCGTTTATCGGGGGGGGGGGGGGGGAGGGAGATCAAAGTCTGAAATAAAGCACAAAAGTCGCTGTTATTAAATGAGTAAGCTTGTTGATTTGGGGGGGCAAGCATGTTGATTAGGGGGCCAGACCCCCCTGGGCCCCCCTTGGCACCGGCTCTGATTGCAGTTAAATCGCGTAAAGCTTAATTGCTCCGGTTTCAGTCACCTACAGTATGTTTTACCTCGTTTGTTACAAGATTATTTTCAATTTCCAAAACATTAGTTTATGTCAGGCATCGGCAACATACGGTTGCTCAAATCAATTTTCCTAGACCCCAAACAGCAACGTAAGCATTTTTTCGGCTCTTAGTATCCCCCAAAAAATCTTGTACCACCCCTGAATCCAGGGGCGATCGCCTCTAAAAGCAACAGCAAAGAGCTAGTGCTGCCTGTTACTAAACCCTTGGACTGCATTGGTGGAACTCTAGAGTTACCGGTACGCGAAACGCGGTTAAAAATCAATGTTCCAGACTGTGAGGACTCGTCCTTACGTTGAACCTGTCAACTACGCACAGCAAAGCCGACGATAATTTTCTGATAGTCGAAACAGTTCTCCTTCAAAGCTAAATTTTTACCTCTCTACCAAAGATTTACCAAAGCTAATTTAGTATTTTTTTTTCAGTGCTTGATTCTAGGGGAAAACCAGAAAGTGGAATTTTGGAAGGCAACTTGAAATGGACAGGTCGATATTACGAGTGCATAAATGCTCAAGCTACTCAGTTCAAACCTAAATATTGCTCGGTTTCGGTTCAAAAGCCGCGGCCACCATCAGAGGTAAGCAATGTCGTGGCGAGAAAGTTGAAAAAGGAGGAGAAGGACATGAACTGTGGAAGCTATGAATACAGCGTAGTGTACCGGAAGGCGATAGATTTGTCTTCCAACAACGTTTGTTCTTTTCTTACTAAAAGGCGAAGTCAAGAGGGAAGAGGGCATAGCGCAATGCCCCCCTTCAATAAATCCGCTGCTGGAGGGCAGTATAGCCGCCAGCTAGGCCGCTTGTAATGTTTTTTTCATTGTATTCACACAATACGCGGAACTGGTCAATGTATGTGCAGCGAGGGAAAATCAATGTCAGATCTTTCATCATACTCGCGGTATTGTGGCGAAGCGTGTAACGAGTGGGGGGGTCCATCGTTGGAGCCTGAGCAACACAGAAACGTCTAAGCGACACTTAACCAACCTGGGAATTGAACTCAAACCTCTCGCACCGATAGCAATGTCTTGAACCGCCGCTCCAATTGGCCGGTCTGCCACAAAGCAGCGAAAAAGCTTTACTACTTCGTTATTTCAGAGGCCGCATCCTTTAATGCCAACTACTAGCATCACTGTCGGTGGATGCTATCCGCAAGCTTGCTCTCCATCAAACATTACGTCATTATTTCAACCATTGTTCGACGAACTAATGCTTTCTGTGGAAACAACGTGTTTGGACGCTAACGATGAATGGGGAAGCAAAAACATGCTGGGGCTGTAAGTTGAAGTTCTTTACGAATTCTTGCTATTTGCCTAATCTTTCAAATGGGAAAAGATGCGGCCATAAGCATCGGCACTAGGCACAGTAAGCACTAGGCAAGTATATGACCTTGTACCGGTGCTTCAACGTATTTTTTGCTCAAAACAAAGCTTTTTGCTAGTTATGAAGTCTCGTGAAAAAAAAAACATTATTGTATGCATCCGTTAGAATTTGATTCTACTATTATGTCGAAAGCAACCGTTAACTCTACAAGACAGATTCTGCTATTTCCAACTAGAGAACAGGTAAAACAAACGTTCGAATGTGTTTAGGGTTGCGCTATTCCTTATCATTTTTCTGGTTGCTGGGTCCACGCTCTATGATCACTTGACAACGGCAAAAGACGACAAATCTAATAGTGGTATGTGGTTTGATGAGGACTGCTAAGTAGTTAAAAATAATTGTTAGGCAAATTACTCCGTATCTTGAAATGATAATTACTTCGGCACCTTGCAAAATCTGCTAATAATTTTATTATAGGGAAAGGTTGCTGCCATAGCCGCGCTAAATGATACCTCGTAATAAATGATGAAAAACGATCAACTGTCCTGTATTCGTTTACCAACAGCCAGCCTGTCTATTGCCGGGCACATCCACTGACACGCAATGCGGATAAATGCTGTTTCTAATCGTTGTCGCTGGCACTGGCAGAATATGAGAAACGTAACGGTCAAAAGAAGTATCGTGTGGTAAAATTATATACTTCTGGGTTCCCTGAACACTTCATCTTCTGATTTTTTAAAATTTTTGTCGTGTTTTAAAAGCAGAAAAAGACAGAGCCCAGGAGTAAGTCCTCGTCCGCCCCCTCCCCTATCCCCCCCAAAAATTAACAGATTTGCACAATTGACAAAAATGGGTCTGAGCAAAAGTGAGGGGACTCGACTCCCAATTTCTCCTCTTGGCACCGCCACTGCACCACTCGTTACACGATTTGGTGTAATACCGCAAGTATAATGATGGTTTCTTTTTGAAGTTTTTTTGTAAGTTATCCCACCAATCAATCTAGGCTGGCCTCAAGATTTCTGGTGCGTCAACTGCTTTTTTCCAGATACTCGGCATGAAATCTTGGTGAGTTTTTCAATACTTTCAAATGGAAAGAAATTACTTTCAACCGAGCAGCGATCATCTGATATTCACTGTCTACATGGGATCAGGTTCATCAGTATGTCGTGGGTGATACTCCTTCATACTCTGTTCTTTCTGTTCACTAGTATAGGTGAGTGACGATGACTGCGTCAAGTTTTACAGCTCGGTTTTAGCTGTCATCGGAATAAAATAAATACGAGACGAAAATAGCTCAAAGAGGAAAAATAAAGCCATAGTAAATACAAAAACCTTGGTTAGAAGACCATAGGTTCAACTACCACTCGAGATTATTGAATATAATACTTCACTTTGGTTGACGCAGTAACCAAAGACATGGACAATGGCGCAAAAAGTCTGGGTTTCGATTCCCAGGTCGGTCAAATTGGACACATTGTCGCCTACGGATCACCACCGATGCAATGTTTCTTCAGAGCTGTGTTGTACAGGCGCTTAGTGGCGGAGATGGACCCCGCCACTCGTTACACGCTTCAATGTAGCACCGCAAGACTTGATTTGATTTCAATTTGACTTTGTTGCAGATAATGTTATTTCTCTGTCTCATTATTATATGAGCTTCTGGTGGTTCCAGATCATTGGAAACGGAACTTTTGCTGTTGATTCCTTCTTTTTTCTCAGCGGGCTTTTGGCTTTCTACCACGGCATTCAAAAGGTTAAACGCAGTGGGAAAATGCACGTGCTACGTACCTACTTGGACCGCTATATTCGGTAAGTTGTGCTGTTAAGACGACTCGCCATCGCTGCGACGTTGCTTCGGAGACGTGTTGTCCAAGCGCTAAACGCCACTCGTTACATGCTTCGGTGTAATATCGCAAGTATAATGAAGATTTGATTTTTTGCTGTGAGTTTATGCGTTGGTGATGGGACTAAGCAAGTTGAGCTGATGATGATAACTGAATCTATGTAGTCAAAACGTCTATTAAAAATTACTGAGTGTGGCCTCATTTTTCATTAAGCTATTTCTACTTTGCTTTGCCCAGTCCACTGTAAGTTAGGCGATCACTGCGGGGAAACTAAAGGCCCATAAGCTCTCTGTGTCAGGAGTCCGTAGGCCAAAAAAGATGAAGAATCGCTTACATAAGAATCCCATTACAACTCCGTCGCATGATTCGAAGACTCGCAGCTTAACATTTAGTTTTTTTCAGGTTGACTCCTCCATTGGCGCTGTTTATGCTGCTCTCTGTTAGTTTGTGGCCGAAGTTTGGTTCGGGTCCTGTTTGGGCCCCCACTGCTGGGCTTCAGGAGGTGCAGTGTGAAAAATACTGGTACACCACCTTGCTTTACTTCAACAACCTGTATCCTTCGAAATTGCTGGAGGAGGTGAGATGATTCGATCATAAGGAACTACTTGTTACGTAATAGTTGGCGACAAGTTTCAGTGCTTTGCACGGAACGCTGGCGTGGTGGAGACATCGCTATTGGTGAAAAAGGTCTAGGCAGTGCCGAAACTAGCACAAAAAGGGGGCCCCGTGCATAGTCAGTAAAAAATACTATTTACTCAACGTATGATAAAAGTGCCTTTAATAGGCCTATTCTAAGATTCAATATATTTTTTGTCTTAACTCGCGCGATGTGTGGCTCCTATACCATATTTATGCTTTTGGCCATGGGGACCCCTGCAAATTTTTCGAAAAATAGCAGTCGCAAAGCTAACAAACGAACGTTTAGTAGCATACCAAGGGCCCCTAATCCCCAAGTGAAAGATGCAAAAATAAGTCTTAAAAACTTTTTTTTTTTTTTCGCATACGTAGCGAAATGTTAGAGTAGGGTTTGCTTGCAGCATTATTTTAGTGGGTTTGGAAGAGACCTAGTAAAACAGACTACTAAACCTTGTTAAAACTGAGGAATTTTAAAGGTTCCAAACGCACAAAAAGCCTCAAAATAAAGTCAAATTCTGCAAAATTTTCTGGGGGGGCATGCCCCCAGACCCCTAGCTTGGCATCGCCCCTTCGGGGGCTCGCTCTTTTGTATCACCATCCAAGAAAAAATTTTTTAGGGGCCCCGAAAGATGATTT
Organism: Trididemnum miniatum; assembly: GCA_964006365.1. Lineage (NCBI taxonomy): Eukaryota > Metazoa > Chordata > Ascidiacea > Aplousobranchia > Didemnidae > Trididemnum > Trididemnum miniatum. The sequence goes on along the minus strand of OZ023249.1, from coordinate 22,763,230 downwards.
CGGGGGGGGCTCCGCATTGCCTAGTTTCGGCCCTGGGTCTAGGGGGGATTCGAAGGTCGGTCAAACCAGGCACAGTGCCGTCACCGCTGCGATGTTTCTTCGTAGCTGTGTTGTCCAGGTCCTATGCTGTGGAGTTGAATCTCACCACTGGAGGCTTTGACGTAATATCGCGAGTATAATGAATGTAGCCTATAGTGGTACCGCGCGCAAGTGATAGATCCTACGTGACGGGATTGATTCAGAGCTGGAGCTGATCGCATTTGATGTATTTACTGGGTGGTTGCTGACTCGAGGGGCGCAAGCTCACTTGGCAGCCTCCCTCAATTACTACGCCATTTTCAGTTTAATATAATTTAAAAATAACCCCCGCTATTTATTTACTGATGTTGCAGTGCTACCCTTGGGCATGGTATTTGGCAAATGATTTCCAATTCCATCTTCTCGCTCCAATTTTCATCTACAGTTTCTATTTGTAAGTTGTATTTCTTGGTGGCAACTGTGAGCTAGATTGCTTTTGAGCTTTATCTTTCTTTAGATCTCCTACGTTTGGTGTGATTGTGTCGTCATTGGTTACCTTGTTGAGCGTTATAATTACGTATCTGTTTTCGATGATGACGCAACAGCAACCTCAAGCAATCAGATGTGGCGTCATAATCAAGTAAGTTGTAATCGCGGTATTACGCCGAAGCGTGTAACGAGTGGCGGGTTCAACTCCGCGACTTAGCTCCTCCTGCGCTTAGCTCCTATGTAGGTCCGTTTTTGATTCACCAGGCCGGGAATCAATCCCAAGATCTACTGCGTTGATAAATACGTCTTGAACCATTGCACCAGCAGCCCTGCTTTCTTGTGAGTTATTGATGGCCCCATAAACCCTCTCGTAGTTTTTATATCAACTCCTTGCCCCTTTCCTGAAGGGATATAAAAATGCCAGCAATGATCTTATGTTTCAGGTCCTTTCTCTACCCACCAGCGCCTAATTCATCGTTTGAACATCCCATGCCTGGGTCAGATCGCTACAGTGATTACATGGAGGACTTGTACACGAAACCTTGGTGCAGATTAGGAGCTTATCTTGTTGGTATGGTAACTGGTTACATCATCCATGCTTACAAGATTCAAATGCCGAAGGTTCGTGCTTGGATTGTGACGATAAGGAGGAAAAATAGAGAAACGGTAATTCTTAAAACTAGACGTTTCGACAATATAGATTCAGCTGTCCTCATCAGCAATGTAAACAAGGCAGTATAAAACTGGAAGTCGTACCTACAGTACTGATGATGACAGCTGAATCTATGCTGTCAAAACGTCCAGCTTCACGAATTACTTGGGTTATCTTTTTCCTCCTTCAGCTATTTTCTTCCATATTTATTGTGTCTGGATGATATGACACGATGATTAGTAGAGATGGATAGCAAGTGATTCTTATAGATCTTTAATACTTGACATGTTCAAACTGACCGTTTAGCCCAAATGTTAAGCTCATCCCTATCGGTACAGGAGGTCTGGGGTTCGATTCCCGGGCCGGTCAAATCGGAGACAGTGTCGCCAACGGCTTGCCACCGCTGCGATGTCTCTGTGTTGTCCAAGCGCTAAGCCCCGGAGATGGATCCCGCCACTCGTTACACGTTTGGGTGTAATATCGCGAGTATAATGAAGATATGTTTTTTTCACGAGTTCGATTCCCTGAGTCACTTCCCCTCTTTTTTTGACAACCCTACATGAAGTGCGCTCAGAACATTTTTATAAAACACCGTAATATGTGTAATTGTTGTAATTTGACCCCCTTAAGATTTCCCATGTCTACGGCCCTGCTTTTATGTCAATATTTTTCAGGTTTTGGCATTGCTGGGTTGGTTAGTTGCAGCTGGGGCAGCTTTCGGAATCATTTGTGGGCCTTATTTTCACTTTTCGAATCCTGATCTTTCCCTCACCCAAAGTTTGCTTGATACCAAAACAGCTGCTTTGTACAATGCTCTGGACAGGCCCATGTGGGCACTGACTGTGGCCTGGGTCACCATTGCTTGTGTAAACGGTTATGGGGGTAAGTTGGGTTGTACACAGTGTGTTTCAAAGTCATGAGCACATTTGAAGACCTATATTTCCTTACCTATGAATGGTAGTAAAATAAAGCTATTCAATTAGCTTTTTGTAAGTTTTCCTATCCTTAGTACCAGAGCTGGGCACTTAAAAAACAATTAACTAAGCGCTACGCAAATTCCGCAAACGATTTTCCAAAGTAAAAGAGCACAATCACAAATTTCGCAACCAAAAATTAAAAAGCACAACCGCAAATTGCGCATTTAGAATTTTTAACTGTGAAAGTGCAACCACAAATTGCGCAAGCACATTTTTAAGACGGTAAAGCACAATAACAAATTCCGCAATTGAAGTTTTGGAGCGGATAAGCGCAAACGCAAATATAGCAAACAATATTTTTTAATGATAAACTGCAACCGCAACTGGAAGCTTCATCATAAACTAAAGCGCAATCAAATTCGCTACCTTTGGCTTGTTTCTCAACTCTTTCTTTGTTCGGAGCAAGGTCAGACAGCAGGAGGTTTTTGCAAGAGCGGTGCAGAGGAGCAGCTATCATCCCATCAGGGGTGCATTGGTAAAATTCGAACTAGGGTGCCCTGTATAAATCAAAAAATACATCATTTTATACCAAATGTTCTTAGAACTTTTTCAGTCACTCTCCCTTTTGCGTTAGTTATTTTTGCCCACGCTCCACCACCAGTGCAGTGAGAAGACTGTTACCCGCGCGCTCAAAAATTTCTTCAGTCAGCGACGCTCGGTTTGGCCGCAAAACGTCCGAGCCAACGGGAAATACCCTTTCCACTGCTGATGAGCTTGAGACCGTGGTGTTATATTTTTTAAATGCGCAGATCTACGCTTCCCGATGGAAAGAGGGGAAGCAATTTGACGACACTTTCCCTCTGGTCCGTTCTACCCACTCGTCACGTGATTTAGCAGTAACTGCCGGCAGATCTTCGATATGTTTTGCCACAGCATTGCTAATGCTGTAGTTTGCGGAATTTGCGAAACTGTTTGCGGAATGCCCAACTCTGCTTAAAACGCAACACAAATTAAGCAATTGGTCAAAAATTTAGCTTAAAACGCAACGCAAATAGCGCAGTTGGTCAAAAATTTAGCTTAAAGCGCAACACAAATTGCGCAAGCAGCAAAAATAAATTTCAGCGCAACGCAAATTTCGCAAGAGGTAAAACAATTTATTTCACGCGCAATTCAAATTTCGCCATTGCGGAATTTGCGAAATTTTCGGAACTGTTTGCGGAATGCCCAGCTCTGCTTGGTACTTTTTGAGATACTCAGTGTCAAAATGTACCAAGTGTTTGGAACACCCTGCATGTTTGTTGCTGATGAATAAATGGCTTAATTTGTGGCCAAAAGCAAAAAAAAAAAATTAAATGGCAAAAAGCAAAAACTGCATGGACTATATACATAAACCCACAAAAGCGGCTTCATCGGCAGCGTGGCATTGAGATTAGGAGCGTCGTGTCTACGGCTGCCATTATTGCAAGGTTAATGGTTCAATTTCCACCCAAGCCTCGTTGTTGCCCTTGGATAATGCTCGGTGGAATCTAACCAGCAGCAAATTAAAGAAGTCAGAAGCAAAATTCAACAGGAAAACTAGGAAACAAAAGCAACTCCTAAGAGAGTCTAGATTCGTCCTGTATAGCGCCTCAGTCGCTTTCTCGCAATAGAAGAGGGCCGTATTGACTTTGAGGGGCCTGGGGTCAATTGTTTGGGGGAGCCCATCGTTTTTTGCAGACCTATGGACTTTGACGTTGGGGACACGTGGCTTTAGAGAACATGACGTAGCCTACATGGAACCCCCTATCGCTGGGGGCTATAGCCCTCCCCTTAATCTGTTTCTGGATAGGAGAATAAAAATAACAGAAAATCATGGTTCAATTTGCAAGGAGACTGAGTATAAACCCACTAGGATATTGAGTTTCTAAGAATTCAAAATCAATCGATTCTGGTTTTGTGTTTGTTTAAATGAGTATAATTTAATGAATGTTCGTTACTCAGGTCCAGTGAATGCGTTTTTGAGTTGGAAAGGTTTCATTCCTCTGAGCAAACTTACGTATGGCGCCTACTTGGTCCATCCTCTTGTAATTTGGTGCTTTGTGTCTTCGTCGGAAAAGTTTTCTCATTTCAGTTTTCCGTTTTTTGTCATGACTTTCTGCAGTGAGTGTGCTTGCTTTGCTTTAGTAGTAGCTGTTTTATTCAACGACCATCAAAGTACGTAAAAACAACGCATATCACAACATACGGCCGAAAAAGGGTAACAGTGACTAAACGTTAACCGTTGAAGCATGCAATATACAACCCTACCAGTGTGCGAAGTAGGGGGGGCATGTCCCCCCCTCAGTAAAAATAGTCGTCCCCTCCAGCAAAGAAAGAAAATTTGTCCTGGGGGTTGCCAAAACGTCCCCCCCCCAGTCATAAGTCCCGCAAGAAGTTAAATGTTCTTTATGCGTGTAGTTTGTGGGTACGGACTGCGGCGATATTTTCCAGCATACCTTGTAGCCAGAAACGTGTTTGGGGGGGGTATTGCCTCCCCCTTTTTGACTCTGTCTTTTGGTAAAAAAGAACAAAACTAATGGTGCCAAGTGACTGAAACATGCCAGACTCTATTGATGGTTTCTGTAGCTTATGACCAGGGGCAGATCCAGGATAAGGGGTATGCATCCTCCCACCAGCCATTTTCAAAAATGTTTTTGATGCATACAATTTTTCCATAATTTCGAACCTTTTCGAAAGCGATAAGACTTAGGCACGCATAATTGAAAACGTGCGAACAAAATGCACGTTTTCAATTATGGAACTCAGAATTACGGCCAAAAAATTTAAACAAAGTTTGCCTGAAAAAATGTTCAAAAAGCACCAAAATAGCCATAACAGCATGTAATACAGTATTTCAAAATTTCCCCGGGTAAGCATACCCCCGGACCCCCCTAAAGCTTTTTCTGTTTTTCAATCTGTTTCAATTAACTCTGCTGAAAAAAGTACGCTTGAAAAAAAAATAATGAAATTATGCTTCCCCTCCCTTTTAAAACTTCTTGCTACGTCACTGCATCGCCCAATGAACTATAAATACTATTTTTACAACATTGTCTTGTTATTTGAGTTCAGAATTCAGGCAAAATTGTAGACAAATCATTCTCCCCAATAAAAATGTTCTACTTCGCACACTGAAACCCCACAACGAATTTAAAAAGCAAAAAAGCGTGGTCGCTGCACCTAAAATCTAATATAGCTGCTTATGAGCCGAAAAAAAAAAAAAACAAACAAAACTGTTAAATAAAAGAAGTAGCATCACAAATTTGGAAAAAGCCAGAAACCGTGCCAAGCATTTGAAACAAATTTACACATATCCCTAGCTAGGAGGGGCTAGGTCAAACTGTCATCAGTTCGAAATTTCATAACTCTAGTTTTACTCTAATAAAAAATTCTAAGTATCAAACGCAACGCAATTAGTATAGTACATAATAAATTTTTGTGGAAAAAGTCTGTTAATTAGCATCATCCCTTTTAAGATTTTGAAAAGATAGAATAAATAAATGTGGTTTCGTCAATTTGGAATGCAGCAAACTTTAAAAATTTTCCGATTTCTTCGACAGTCGGCACTTATCTTCAACGCTTCAGAAATTTCTTTGTGTGCAACATACAAAAGCAAACAAGAGAGAGAGATTGCATGATAATGTATTATGAGCTTCAGCCACAATGGAGACATTATACAATACTTAAAAAGACATTAAATGAACCTTAATCAGCTCGTTAAAAGATCTAAGTGATTTAATTTCTCTAACTGATATCGGGATAGCTTTTCAAGTCCGTGCCATAGATCTCTATATTTCATTGATTGCTTGATTAACGCTTTTAGCCTAGTAGGAACTCACGCCGGCTACCGGCGGCTTAGCTCAGTTCTTAAACATGTCGCTATCCATGCAAAAGGTCGTGGGTTCGATTTCCGGGCTGGTAAAATTGGACACAGTGCCGCCAACGGCTGCGATGTTGCTTCGGAGCTGTGTTGTCCAGACGCTAAGTCGCAGAGATGGATCCCGACACTCGTTACACGCTTTGGTGTAATACCGTGAGTGTGATGAAGACTTGATTTTTTGCTTCACTCTCATGTAGGTCAACCTCAGTTGAAATTGTAAACAAGCGAAATAGTTGTGACTGCGCCTGTCCAAAGAACTCAAAAAGATTTAAAAAAAATCAAATCTTGATTATACTCGCGGTAATACGTCGAAGCGTGTAACGGGTGCCGGTGCCCATCTCCGCCGTTTAGTGCCTGGATAACACAGCGCCGAAGAAACGTCGCTATGATGGCGAGACGTTGGCGACACTGTGTTGAATTGACTGGCTCGGGAATCGAACCCCAGACCTCTTTCACCGATAGCGTGCGCTTTGCAACTGAGCTAACCTGCCGGTTCTCAGAATCAAAAATAATTATAGTTATCAAAATATAGGCAACTTCCGAACTATAGTGGTCCAACTTGCATCGAGCTATTAATTTGTTGTACACTTATCCGCCTATTACGAGAAAGCGATGAAATCGCTGTTACGAGCTCGTTTAGAAGTTGCCATCCATCTGTCTACCACTCTAAAGTGGGAAACCCGTTAAGTGCCTCTTCCAGCGGTACAATATGTAACTTAAACTTGCCGGTTTGTTCTCCACACTGTACGTTCAGTGCCAAGCGTCAAACAAGGAAGCTGTGAATACCAATTTTGAAGTTATTGGTTTGAGCCGATTTGAAATCGAACCAGTGTCTATCACTGCAGAGGCGGACAATCTCTCCACTCGGCCATTTCCTGTTGTTTAAATTTGGCTCATTTTGAGTCGGTTAAAGCTAATGGTAAAATTTTTAGGCACTGTCACAATCAGCCTCTTGTTGGCCTTTGTGGCTTCGTTGATCATTGAAACGCCAGCCATGAATTTATTGAAAATTTGGCAGAAGAACAGAGATGTGACTGCTACCTCCAGAAGTAAGAAGAGACAATAGAAAGTGTTTGCAAAAGCAATATTGTTTCCATTAACCTTTGTCCAATACCTCAAGTCAAAATTATGAGTTTATGATGTTTGAGCTAATACATTACGAGTGCACATGTAGGCCCTAGCAGTGTTCGTAATTATTGCTGTTTTGTCACAGACGATGTAAAAATCACTCACGACTTGCTGTATGTTTTATTGTATCTCATAAACTATTCTTTTACGCAGAAAAATTACATTGTATATTTTGTGCAACAGATGATAATGTTTTGAATCGTAAACTTTGGACTTCCTTGCTTGAATTTAAGCTTCCGAGTCTTTCGATCAATTAATTTTGTTCGTATTCTGGCTAGGCTACGTCGATTTTTCGGACATATGTTGACAAATAAGTAGACTTTAGTAGAGTTATGTTACTGCACTTGCAAACATATTGACATAAGCTGTGTTAGCTTGTAATTAAAGCACATCATAAATTCTGCTTGAGTGAACTATTGTAGCCTACAAAGGTCCGCAACATGGCATTGTGGTTCGGAGCGTCGTTTTTATGACGGCTACAATCGCAGGGTTACTAGTTCAACTACCACCCAAGCCTCGTTGTTGCGTCCTTGGATAAGATCCTTCACGATAATTATCTCTGTTCTGTGGAATCTAACAAGCGGCTAATTCAAAAAGCCGAAATGCCAATCTCAAGCGGAAATCTCGGAAACAACGGCAACTCTTAAGCGAGTCTAGATTCGTCCTAGGTATAGCGCCTCCGTCGCTTTCTCATTACAAGAGAATAAAATTGAAAAAAATAACCAAGGCAGAGCCGGCTCCAAGGAGGTCCAGCTAAGGGGGGCTTAGCTTCCCCAATCGTCATTCTTGTCCACCCTCCCAATCAACAAGCTTACTTTTTTGAAAACCGCAACTTTTGGGCTTAATTTCAAGCTTTGGCCCCCCCTTGATAAACGCTTGACCCCCCTAAGTCGACTGATCTGCCGCCGGCTCTGAAGTGTGAATCAATTGCCAGCAGCGTGGTGCAGTGGTTCCGAGCGTCGTTTTTACGACGACCACGATTGCAAGGTTAATGGTTCAATTCCCAGCCTAGTCTCGTTGTTGAGTCCTTGGATAAGAAGCTGCACGATGATCATCTGTGCTTGGTGGAATCTGGCAAGCAGCAAATTAAAGAAGTCAGGAGCAAAATTCAACCGGAAAACTAGGAAACAAAAGCAACTCCTAAGCGAGTCTGGATTCGTTCTACACATAGCGCCTCCGCCGCTTTCTCGTGATAGGAGGATTAAGATGAAGAAATCAAATCAAGGTCTAAGCGGGTTTTAAAAGTTATAAGACAACTTCGGGCGGGCGCTAGAATAAATTCAGGCTTTATTCAGGCTTTATACCTACGCCTAGTCCATTTTTTACTTGTGCCAATAAGATAGTAGATTTATCGCATTAAAATTTAGAAAGTTAAATGGTCGCTTAAAGCCTTGCTTAATGTTTAATACTTTATTCAATTTTTGGACGTTAACAGCTGACAAAAATGTTTTCCACACGGTCGGCAGCGTGGCCGAGTGGTTCGGAGCGTCGTTTTACGACGGCTATGATCACAAGGTCGATAGTTCAACTCCCACCCAAGCCTCGTTGATGCGTCCTTGGATAAAATGCTTCATGACAATTATCTCTGTTTGGTGGAATTGAAAATGAACTTGAAAATACCTTTCGTTATCCATGGTTTCATCGACAATCGCTTTTGCTTTCTGCTCGTTGTTTTAATGGGCGCATGAGTATTTATTGTGTGCAAAATGCAATCGTTAAAATTATCAAAGTCAGTATTAAAACTATCGAGAGTTATTTGCGCAAAGTAACATCGCTTTGCGTCATAATTTCTAACAGTTTCGCTGACTGCGTCCGAAAAATTGCCTCGTAATCTGTGTAAACACACCTTTTGACTTTCGTACTGGTACCAAGTTCTGAAGTTCGTATGGGTTTTGTACGTCAGAGGCGTGCCCAGAAATTTGAAAAGGGGGGAGCCGCAATTTTCTGTTTCCGTTTCCACTGAAAATATCTGTTTGGTTTCCACTTCTTGAAAGTGGCTGGTGGGAGGAGGCATATACCCCTCATCCCAACCCCCTGGATCAGCCCCCGGCCATAATTACGCTACAAAAACCATCGAATAAGTCTAGCATATTTTAGTCACTTGGCACTTTTAATTTTGTTATTTGTTACTAAAAGACAAAAGACAGAGTTAAGAGGGGAGGACCGGGGGGGGGGCACAATGCCCCCCTTCTAAATACGCTTCTGACAGCACTCCATCTATTTCATGACATGATAATAATTGGAAAAGAGTCAGCTATTGTTTTTAGCGCTTTGATAAATTAGTTGCTTTATTTTAAAACTTGAAGAAAGCTGAAAGAAAAAGCGATTCTACGTTATAGGCTTACTATCTGAAAATCAAGTGAAGAGTAGGCCTAGTGATGTAAATCGTTTTTTTTTTGCCTTTGTTTTTTTAAAAAAAACGCGTTTTTTTTCCAAAAAAACATAGCCAAAAAAAACTTTTTTTGAAAACGAACTTGTTTTTGAAAGCAAATTCGAGTCGGATTCTAAACTAAATATGAGTATTGGCCGCCATGATGTGTATTGTTAAGTCTTCTTGTAGTGATGGATCGAATGGAGAGCACAAGGAGCGACCTTTTCGCCCCCTTAATCCATCACGGATTGCATGCTTGTTGTTACCGATTACCAGAAAGGTGTTGCCAGTTTTAATTTCACAATTCAAAGAATAAGAAATAAAAAAGAACAATCGCAATAGATTCCGGTAGATTAGATTCAGATTCAGAATCAGATTTTATTTATTCGCTGCCGTCACTCGCAATGACTACATCAAGCAATAACAAAGCAATGAACAGAAACAAACATACAAGTTGACATAATCACAAAAGCGAAACAAAAAATAATATTATACTGTAGACCGCAGAATGACAGCAACAAGGTGGCCGCGAAGGGACCAAGGGGTCATCGAGTCAGCAGCCACCTTGCAGTTGCCAATAGAAATTCTTACATCACGTACACAATCAAGATATCAGCAACATTGGCAGACGAAGCAATTCAATTAAAGATTTTCTAAAGCATGCATCACAGAGAACAAACGCAAAGCAACAAAGTAAATAAAACAAAGTAAAAAAAGATAATAATATAGAGGAAAAATGGGAATGCAAGACAACGGCTAGTATCCCGCTAACTGAAGGACGACTCTGAGCCTCTAGCCAATACTAAATTAAGTAAAACGCAATTTAAAATTTTAATAAATAATTTTTATACTCCTTTTGAAACTTGCTAGACGAGTATTTACGCATATCAGGTGGGATTACGTTCCAAATCTTGGCACCGATAAATTTGATCGAGCGTTGTGTTCTTTTTGTTTTAAAAAAAGGAATTTTTAATTGTTCATTACTGGAGAACCTCGTAGAAAAAGAGTGGGTAACATTTGCTGGAGTAAAATAATTATCAAATACTGGCGGTAAGCTTTTCTTCCTGTGATTGTAAACAAATTTAGAAATGACATATTTAGCCAATTGTTCTAATGGCAGTATTCCAAGCTTTGAATAAAGAGGAGAAACACTTTCGCACCATGCTTTTCCAGTGATACCAGCTACAGTTCTAATTGCCTTGTTTTGAATACGATTTAATTTTAAAAGATAGGTAGGGTATGTTGTACCCCATACAGTTAAACCGTAAGTCAAATGAGTATGGACAAGGGAATAATACAACTTTAATAACGCAGTCTGAGGTAAAAAAAATTTCAGTTTGCTTAAAATACCAACTGATCTAGCTAGTTTTGCTTCAACATACTTTGCATGCTCATGGAAATTTAATTTATTGTCTAAGATCACTCCCAAGTATTTAGCCTTGTTTACTATTTTAATTTGGCCAGCAGGACAGCGTAGGTTGAGATTGACCGATGGGGATCTAAGTTTTGGAGATATTATTAACGCTTGCGATTTATTTGCATTGAGGGTAAGTTTGTTTGCTATCATCCAATTGCTAACCCCATTAAGTTCATGGTTGATTCGTTGTTCTAATAGTTCAGTCGTTGGGGCGTTAACTACCAAACACGTGTCATCTGCGAATAAGCGAGGTGTACTGTCAATAGAATTGGATAAATCATTAATATATAATAAAAAAAGTAGTGGTCCAAGCGTTGAGCCTTGAGGTACTCCTACTTCTATATTACTTAATGAAGAGTTAGCGTTATTAATACAAACAAATTGACTTCTGTTGCTCAAATAAGATTGAAAAAAGTTTTTCGCAATTCCTCGAATTCCATAATGATCCAATTTATTAAGCAGAATACTATGATTTACTGTATCGAAAGCTTTAGCTAAATCAAGTAAAACTAACCCAGTATATAATTTATTTTCGATACTATCAAAAGTAGAGGTAGTAATGTCTAAAATGGCGTGCAAGGTAGAAAATTTAGATCTGAAACCATACTGACTTGGGGACAATACTGTATTCAAATTTAAAAAATTGATTGTTCTGGTATACACGACTTTTTCCAAAATTTTAGAAAACGTAGATAGTAAAGAAATAGGTCGATAATTTGTTAACTCAGATTTGTCACCAGATTTGTAAATAGGTACAACTTTAGCTATTTTAAGACAGCTAGGAAATAATCCATAGTCAAAACAAGCGTTGAAAAGTAACGCTAGTACAGGCGCCAAGACTTCGGCTGCAAAGATTATAAATTTCGCATTAATACCATCCGAGCCACAACTCTTATTAAGATTCATTTGGTTGACAATACGCAAAATTTCGGTTGCACAAGTAGGACGTAAAAACATAGAGGAAGAAACACGATTTTTCATATAGTTTTTGAAAGAAATGGAGTTATTGCGGTTAATATTATTGGCTAAAGTCCTACCAACACCACAGAAATATTTATTAAAGTTTTCAGCAATATCAACTGGGTTATTTATCATAGAACCATTGACATTAATCATGTCAGGCGAGTTTGCTAGCGGTTTGTTGGGTAAAAGAGTTTTCATTATTCCCCAAAACTTGCGCATATCCTGACTGGAGTTAACAATCTCGGTTTGCAAATAGAGTTTCTTTGCAAATGTTTTAATTTTAGTTAATTTATTGGAGTAGATTTTGTACAATATTTTTTGAGCATCGGAGCCATTTTTATAACAATTGATGTAGAGTTTCTGTTTGCGTCGTATAGATATAAGTATTCCTTTAGTGATCCATGGTTTATTTATTAGTTTGCTTTTTCTACGAGACGCTTTTTTTAGTGGCGCATGTTGATTAATGCACGAGCTTACAATATTAACAAAGTTGGAGAATTTCAGATCAACATCATGCGCGCTTTCAAAAACATCAATGTAAAAGTATAATTCCAGATTGTTACATAGATCAGTAGCAAAGAGATCTTTATCAAAGCGTTTTATATCTCTGTAATAGAAGGCCAGTTTTTTGCGTGGGCTACTTTTTGAATTGCTTGAATTACTTGCGACAAAACAAGCCACAGGAAAATGATCACTAAGGTCACTTAGAAATACGCATGGATATATTAAATTACTAGAAAAACTGTGGATAAGCAAATGTCAATAGTACACATTAATGCACTGTATTTCCCCGTTCATCTAATGAGTGTCTGTAGTTTTTCCAGTTTTTGTAGAGAAGATTGGCTCCGGCCTAGTTTACATTAGTTGTTTTTGACCCAAACCCTAACTCTTCCATAGCCCAAAGCGCAAGCAAGCTAAGTAGGTCAAATAAGGACCTAAACCATTATTTAACCTGATTTAACATTCAATAGCACAACGGTGTGGTTGGGCTATATTTTGGGGAAACTCAAAATTTAGTACGGCAGAACTGTGCAAATCGCAAAGAAAGCCCATATGGTAAGCTTTAAGCTAAATACGCACTACTCCACAAACTATAATGAAGCAGTATCACTATACGACCTACAGTCATGTTCAATGTGTTAACACGATTTGATGCTGCTTGCTAAGCTTGATATTAAAAACAAACTTGTTTTAATTTTTCAAGAAGGAATGAATAAAAAAAAACAAAAAAAAAACATAAAAAAAAACGAAAAAAAACGAGGTAAAAAAAAACAAGTGCGAAAAAAACTGTTTTTTTACATTACTAAGTAAGCCTAATGGCCTACAGTGAGATCTAGCATCCATGAGAATTTAGCATTATAAAATAATGTCTGATAAATTGAATAAAATATAATATGAAGTAAGTTATTTACGGTGTGCTTTTTTGAATGATGTAGAAGCGGAAGCGGCATATTTTTCGCGATTCCGTTCCATAGAAATATGACCGCTTCCACCGCTTCCGCTTCTAGCTTCCGTTTCCACATCCCTGAATGGTAGCCTACAAATGGTGATGTCTTAGACTCTATCACACAGGGGCGCACCAGCAAATTTCTAAGGGGGGTTCTAAAAATATCCTTGATTCCGCACTGATCAGGAATGGATCCAGAAAATTTTGGTGGAGGGGATGAAATTTTGAATTACGTTGAGTGTTAACTAAATACAAAGAGGTTAAACCCAAAAAAGGTGTAAAAAGCCCTTTAAAAATGTTCTCATGCCTGCGACGTACTGAAAATTTTTTTTCAGGGTGGGGGCTCCCAAATTTGCTATATTTTCAAGCGTGCTTTTTTTGGGCAGAGTCATTTTGAAGAATAATTAGGTATATTGACAATAAAAAAAGCTATAAGGGGGTCTGGGGGCATGCTTTCCCAAAAAATTTTTGAAATTTTACATACTGCTGTGGCCATTATAGCACTTTTTGAACAAGTTTTAGGCAAATTTTGTTTAAATTGTTTGCCCCCTAAATCTGAGAGTTTCTCCAAATACGATGCATTTTGTTCGTACATTTTCGATTATGCGTGCTTAGGGCGTATAAGGTTTATTGTTATCGAAAAGGTTCAAAACTATAGAAAAACTGCATTCATCAAAAACTTATTGAAAATGGCTGGTGGGGAGATGCACCCCCCACATTAGAGATTGCACGAGCTGACTTTTTTGCATTGCGGATCGCCCATATTGGCTCGTAACCTCATGCCCGCCGAGTATAGCGGTAACCGACCCGGCTACTCATCCCAAAAATAAAGCCCGGCCCGCCAAAAGCCCATTCTTTCACGAACAACCTTCAACACGTTTAAAGGGAAGATAAGAGCTTAAAGGGATTTCAAAAATTGGTAAAGGCTCGTTTGCGGCCCAGTTAAAAACAAAAGATAGAACTGGGCCGTTAGCGGACCACCAAAAAGACCAGTAACTGCTCATTAGCGGGTCTCTAAGCGGCCCATGCCATCTCTACCCCACATCTTTTCTGGATCCGCCCCTGCCCTCACGGATATCTTCAACCACTACCCTAAACCATGTGAGGCAAATACGAGAAGTTAAATACGCGAAAAATTATTTTCATCAAAATCGCTACAGCGACTTCAGTATGATACGCTGACAAAAAAGCAAAATCTGAGAGAGGGTAGACCCCATGCCCTACGAGTCACGAGTGGCAGACTGGCAGTCCAGCGTACTATCTCCTACACCACATCAGTCTTGCCATTTCACTTCTAAGGAGTCTATGATTTCACCAGTCTGATTTCACTATAAAATTTTTGTACTTACGCATCACGTGACTCTCAAAAACGCTGTAGCGGTTTTGTTGAAAAGGATTTTTTGCGTAATTATTTAACTTCTGGTGAGTGGTGAGGCAAATTTTGTCACAGCTGTTTTGAAATAATAGCTGGTACTGCACTTGCAGTGTGGACACTTCACTTTAAAAACAAAGGTTCGGTTTCAAAAGGTAGAGGTTTCGACCCCCCCCAACCCCCTCCCCCGTGGGTGTGCCACTGCTATTACATCATGAAGACGATAACTAATGCAGCGAGACTGGAGTATATGAAGACAGTACAACAAAAAAGCAAGTAATTTGATGTAAAATTAGACTGTAGCCCAGAGCCCTCTAGGCTACAGCAGGACAGCTCTACTAACTGACTAATCTATGGTACCGGTAGTTTTGCAGCTTAGAGACTAGCAAAAAAGAATAAGGTGGGCTAGCCTAGGCTAAATTATAAAGCTTTTATTGTGTCCAAGAAAATTATGAAAATTAAGAGCAAATTAATGCAACTTATCGTTTCACCCCAGTAGCTTAATTCCTATTCCTATTTCACCCCGGTAGCTTAATTCATACTGTACTGCATAGGTATAAATAAATGGTAAATGGTATAACAAAAAAAAAAAGGCCCAAGTCTGTACTTTAGTTAACAGGTTAACCTAGTGGTACTGGTTTATATGTTTTTGGCCAGTGGAGCATATCCTATGATGCTGGATACCAGTAATACTGAATAGTTTAACTGTACCATTAAGTTGCTAGCCTTCCAGTAGACCCAGGCTAAACTAGCCTATGTGTTAAATTAAAACAAATAAAATTGCAATGATTGACATGATCAGTTCAGATAGTCGTTTGTGATGTAAGTTTTGCAAAATTTGTGTTCTTTTAAACATGACTGAAGCAGCCAAGACCTAGAACAACCAGTTTTCAAACTTGGAAACAAAAAGTACCAGTACCGGTACTGTATTTGTCCAGAATATGCTAATTAGGCTATATTGGACCACTATTAGACCTGTACAGTAGGCTAGGGTGCCCCCTTTTTGGGTAATTTTTTAATTTCAACGTGCCTGGGTGTTAGATTTTTGCCTTTGGGTGAAATATTGGGAAATACTAAATTTTTTTGAAATTGAGCCACGTTTAGACCCTGCCCCCCCCCAGCTTTTCTAAACCACATCCCCTAAAATAGTTACTTATGCATAAAATTGTATGAAATGCTAGGTATGCATTGTTGGTATTCATTTTTAATGTTTTTCAGGGAGGAAGACAACTGCAACCTTTATTTTATGATTTAAGCAACTTTAATTTTTTCATGATTTATTTTGGTGTCAGAATTCGATGGGCTCTGAAATAAAACAGTCATGTGAGCCACGAAATTAGTTAATCTTTTGCAACCAATATCCACATAGGAGTCACCATGCACGAAACAGGATACAAATAATTCACAAAGGACACGAATGTACAACATAAAAAGGTATCAGATTGCGCAAAAGCAGACACATGAAGGATGTATAGCAGTGTTCCCTCCAGAATTTTGACCAGTGCGAATTTGCCCAAATGATAAATTCATTGAAATTTTTGCCCAAAGATTCCTTGTACTTGGAGGACCTCTTTTACGAATTTTCTGCATTAAATTTGCTTTTCCAAGATACAAGCTACAGTCTTGCATGAAAATATTCAAGTTTTTTGTTTAAGTTTTTCAGTTTTGCATTTTATAATATTAATTTCTGGTTCAAAATCAGTAAAATTTGCCCAAAAATTTCGCACTTTTCTCAAATTTCTCATTCTAGAGGGAACACTGATGTACAGTACACACAGCACACGATGCACAAAACGTGGCACACTGTCATTGTTCAAAAGATCTTCTTGCAACTCTCTTGGATTTTTCTAACCAGTGTTCCCTCTAGGATTTTGACTAGTGCGAATTTGCCCAAATGATAAATTCATTGAAATTTTTGCCAAAGATTTCACTACTTGGAGGACCCCTTTTACAAATTTTTTACATTAAATTTGCTTTTCCAAGATACAAGCTACAGTCTTGCATTAAAATATTCAAGTTTTTTTGTTTAAGTTTTTCAGTTTTGCATTTTATAATATTAATTTCTGGTTCAAAATCAGTAAAATTTGCCCAAAAATTTCGCATTT
This sequence comes from Trididemnum miniatum, assembly GCA_964006365.1. NCBI lineage: Eukaryota > Metazoa > Chordata > Ascidiacea > Aplousobranchia > Didemnidae > Trididemnum > Trididemnum miniatum. The sequence goes on along the minus strand of OZ023249.1, from coordinate 22,746,456 downwards.
TTCTCACTCTAGAGGGAACATTGTTCTTAACCATCGCTTTTTTCTTGCTGCCAAATACACAAGGCTTCACAAATTTGGCGCCTCTGTCCAGCTATTCAGCTAGTTGCCTTTGTTGTCAGTTTTACTCCACATTCCACTGCTTGAGTGTGATTTGGATGACTGAGTTGCAGTGGTTGTTTGAGAAATTGCTTGATATTAGTGTAAGACTTTGTCAATGGTGGTTCATGCAAATTTAGCACTCCGTTATTGTTTGATAGATAGGTAATAACTGTTCGTCCTTTTTCATAAATGTCAACGATTTCAGTGTAACCCTTTGTACTGAAATTGCATCTCACTCAAGGCCTCCCAAACATTTTTTACGACCTCTAAAAAATTTTAGTTTATGAGCAATGTCTGAAAAGATTTATCACTAGCAAATTTTCGTCGCAATTAAACCGAGTCCTTGAAACGGAACTGATTCAAAATAGGAATCGGTTCTGTAGGATTAGATATTTTGAAATAGACATCCTTACTAAAACTAAACTTTGAGGTAAGAATTGGATCAAGCTTTCTTTTGACCTCCTAATCTTTGGCCAAGTTTTCCATTTAAATTTCTATTTGGCAAATTTGCACTTGCTAAAAACTGAGAGGGACAGTGTGAGCCGCAAGGGGGGCATGAGCGTAGGAATGAATACATTTATATTTTTAGACCAAACTTTTGAAATTACTCTCAACTGCTCAAGGGGCCATGACATGGTCCCTCAGTATCACAGTCAAGGGGAGAACGACTCAGAAAAAATTGAGAGTCAATGATTCAAACCTTTGAATTAAAAGTATGTACTGATATGCGTAAACTTGGAAATTTTTGTCAATACAATCATCTATGAAGATTTAGCTTAAGCTATTAAGTGTAGCCTAACTGCTAAGCTTTCATTTTTTATAGTTATTTCCAGGTTTTCTTTATCGCACTTAGTTTGATTTTTTTATTTTTGAATATGATACGATTGCTGTTATTAATTGCGTTCATTGTTTATTGCAATGGTAAAAATCACAATCTTACCCCTTTGACAACCTTTAATCCCAACGATGTAATCGCTAGCCAAATTGGCCAATATCACCAAGATCCAGAAATACTTGATTTCATTTCTTCAATTCCAATTGATGATTTGCTATTGTCAAATGGATCGTACTTTACAAACGATTCTTGTGCAAAATCTATTGAAATTCTCGCCAGAGATGTTTATTCAAAAACTAAATATGCTTTGACAAGTGAGTGGTATTATTGATCAGCTGTTATTTTTTGTATTCGTATTTAGTCACATGTTTATCTTCCTATCATGAGAAAGTGATCAAAGAGTTATAACGAGTTCACTTAGGGGTAACTGCCATCTGTCTACCATTCTAAGATAGGAAAATCCTGCTGAGTGCCTTTCCCTACGGCACAACAAGTAAACTTGCCAGATTTTTCTCCACACTGTCCCTTTAGTGCTGAGTGTCAAACAGGGAAGCTGTGAATAACAATTCTGGTTTGGTCCGACTCAAAATCAAACCCGAGTCTACAGCTCTAAGAGGCAAGTGATTTTACCACTCGGCCATCTGAGCTGTTGAAAAGTGTTTGGTCGTTTTGTTTTCGCATGAAACATTTAAAAGTTTATTTTAATCATGGTAAATTAATGGTGTCTCCAAATGCAATTAGTTAAATTTTGCATCGTATATATTTAATTCTTAATGACATGTGAGAGCATCAAAAATGCTTCTCGTGTCCTTTCGTCATAGTCAATACTGTTGTGCAACCCTTGTGATATGCCTGCGTCTGCGCAGTGGCTTGCTTGAAAAATGTAGGCACCGCTTGAACGACAGCAGTGCCTGACATTTGAAGAATACCTTTTGAGTTTCAACATAAGCGATATGGTGACTTTGATTAAGTATATAATTCATTTCTGCAAAAATCGTAAGTAAGTTTTGTTGGTTGATAGACTACTTACATGAATTTGCATTTATCAATATCGTTATACACGCCAGTTAAACTTTGTACGTTCTTCAAGATTTTCCTCATAGTAAATCTATTTTCATGACAGTGCTTGATTCCTGGGGCAAGCCGGAAAGTGGAATATTACAAGGAAATCTGAAATGGATAGGATGGTATTTTGAGTGCATAAATGCCAAAGCTACTGAATTCAACCCAAAATATTGCTCTGTTTTTGTAGGAAAACCAACAGCACCTGTGCGTATTATAGTAAAATATTGAATGCTTAAGTGTTTATTAGGTCACTGTTGTTTTGTTTTTCATGTAATGTATACAGCATGGTAATTAGTTTATGAAAAGATAAAAGAAATTAACTCAACATTAAGAATAATGTAAATAGAGATGAGTAGTTTGGCTACATTTTTCTCATTTTGTGTTGGTCCAATTTTTATATAAAAGTGTATACCAATATATTTATTTTGATGAAATGATTTGTCAATCAGCTTGCACAACATGCCAACAACTATAAGAATTAATTACTGTCTTTTACAGTCCCTAGGCGCATGGTCAATAAATTGCTTTGATTGTTTTTTTTTTTTCATAAGACAGGGCTATAGGACGCAAGAGTTTTTGAGAAGTATCCAGTTATTGTATAAAGCTCATTAAACAGAAAAGCTTAATGCTTTAATAGCAATAAAGCTTAAGCCGGAAAGTGATGTTAATCCATACATTAGGCGCACCGGCTTGCAAGGCGCATGATCAATTTTTGAAAAAAATGATTTACTGTGCATTTTATGGTCTGTAAAATAATGCAGGTGTCCGAATTATGAAGAGATCATTCCTTGTGTTAACATACATCTTTCTTGTCAGGCACCATTCGGTCTTTCCGAATCAACTGGAGTGACTCTGGGTGGTTGTTATCCAGACACTTGCTCTGAATCAAACATCACTTCACTTTATGAGCCATTCCTAGAAGAAACAAACTTCACTGTTTCGACCACTTGTCCATCATCAGAGACAAAATGGGATGGAAAAGATGTGTTTGGATTGTGAGTGGAGTTTTGTTTGGTTTATTAGAATCAGAGCCGGATTTAAACAATAAGAAGCGTTGAGTGATTTTGATTTTACGATTGCTGCTAGTGATCAATGATTGGACTTATCTCTAAATAAATATGGTCGATATCTCTAAATAAAATCGTGACGAGGCCCTGGGCTTTAGCCTGCAGAACCTATTGGTTGTTCCGGCTCACCATACTGCATGATTATTGTTAAATTAGTGTTAATCGTGGTTTCTTTGGTAGCATAGACTGCAAAATGTTTGCCTTTGCTCCAGCAGCAGTTGTAGTCAATTTGAAGCATGTTGTACTATTTTGCTGTTGTAGTTCTGGCCAAAAATTTCTTTTAACTCACAGTACCGTATTTTACGGACCATGCGGCGCACTGTCAATAAATTGCTGTGATCCGTTTTTCTTCCATACATAAGGCGCACCGGGCTTTAAGACACAACAGTTTTTAAGGAGCATTGGGTTACCATATACAGCTCATTTGGTAGTGGTAAGGGTACCGTTACTGGTTTTGAGTGTAGGCAATAAAGCACCACCTAATTCATACATTAGGCGCACCGGCTTACAATGCACCAATCAATTTTTGCAAAAAAAAAAGATTTTAAATACGCCTTATGGTCCGTAAAATACCGTGATTGTTAAAACTGGACGTTTTGACAACATAGATTCAGCGGTTATCATCAGCAGTATAAGCTAGATAGTACAACAGCTGAATCTATGCTGTCGACACGTGCAGTTTCAAGAATTCCTGTTGCTTTATTTTCAACTGAGCTATTCGTAATAGCTTCGATGCAATACAGACATTCTTTTGACGAGAAAACGCGTAGGTTTGTTATTTATTGCTGGTGAGTGTGAATGTGTAGGCAGAACACTCGTTGATCGCCTATGTGCTTCGTTCTTGAGCGCCACATTCACAAACAGCGGAAGTCGGGAGAAGACTTTTTGGCGTAAACGACATGGTGTTAAGACGGGGTTTTAGGTACGGGTTTGGGCTTGAATTCAAATTAGGGTCTAGGTGGGGTTTAGGATTGTAGTTTGGATTTGAGTCGAGTTTAGGGCTCGAGTTAGGGATTGGTTGAAGTTAAAGATTGGAGTTAGGGTTGGATTGGGTTGTGGGCTCGAGTTTTGGCTTTTGGGTTAGATTTAGAGTTGAGGCTTGCTATTCAAATTTGGATATCTCAACCCGGAGTTGTCCCGCGACGATTAGCGCACTTGCTGAGATAGTCATGCTATGTGTATATGGTTTCTGTGCATTACTACATCGTTATGCTTAGGTTTCTGTTTTGCTTCATAATTTGCATCGTCATCGCTTCATCATTGTATGATTATATAACATCAAGACGAAAGGAGCAAGAAAAAACTGGTTCTCCGTTGCATCAAATCAATGTTCCATTTGAAGAAGGTTCACGCAATGGTAGGTAGCTGCGACTTGTGCTTTTTTGGTTTAGTTTCAAAAATCAAATTTTCATCTTGCTCGCGGTGTTACACCGAAGCGTGTAACGAGCGGTGGGATCCATCTCCGCGGTTTAGCGCCTGTACGACACAATTCCGAAGGAACATCGCAGCGGTGGCGAGTAGGGTTGGATCCATTCATTTTTTTTCTAATTTTGAAATTCAAATTCATGACGAATTTGTGAGCGGATTCAAATTCACAATTCAACTCACCAGTCACCAGTATACTCACCACTGTCGCCCCTCATCAGCAACCTCTACTAATTCCATATTTGGTCAGCCAGATTATTATGATTATGAGTTTAAAACAAGAACTATTTTTAAGTACTGTAGGTTTAGCGAGTAGCAACTTGTTCAAAATGTTTTCACTCAAGAAATGCATAAAATAAAGTATAAGTGTAGCTAACTTCAAAAATGACAGTACAAGATGCAAAAAACAACATAATACAGATACTTTCGATGTGTTGTGAATGTAATAAGTTTTGTTAGAATACACGAAAAACAATTAACGAAATCGAAGAGATAAAGCAGGCACACCAACAAATTTTTATGGGCTACAAAACATTTTTATTGCATTTTATAAGCAACAGCCTCTGAAACGTCTCCGCGCCCAGTGAAACCATAGACTGCGCCTAGTGAAACCACTAGTATTGAAACCATAGATCAAACGCAGCTATTTCACATTCAAGATCGCTGCGCATAAATGTGCGTTCTACTCTATATGAGAGGAGAAAGCATTGTCCGGCCAACCGACCTTTATATTAATAAGCTACTGTAAATCGTGCTTATATTGCACTTATAAATAATTAAAAAAAAACAGTTTGAAGTTGAAACTTCTTATCTTTTTTTTTCGCTCGCCTGTTGGTGAAATAAATAAGCTTTACTGATCTCATGTGGAAAATTGCTGACGTAAAGACGAATTTCATTCTCGGCAACTTCACTTCAAGTTAAAATGCTATGAAAACCTTTAAAGATATGAAATCCGAGCGATTGAGTGTAAAGTCCATTCTCCAGCAGGTGCACTAGGGAGGTTACTGTGGCCCAAAAACAACTTCAAAGCGCCTTGCAGCGTCATAATTGCCATCATAAACTTTTTGTTCGCTTGATAAAATGTTATGCAACGTTTGCAACACTAACTGGTATAAACCAGTTACAAATTGCTACATTTGCTTTGTAAGGTTGAAATCGAAAAACTCCAAGTTCGTCAATTGTTTAATCAAAATATTCAAATTTATTGACGTTGAAAAAAGAAAATTCAAATTCATTGACTTTGAAAAAACGAAATTTAAATTCATCAAGAATTCTTGAGCGGATTCAAATTCAATCCAACCCTAGTGGCGAGCCGTCGGCGACACTGTGCCTGATTTGACCGGCCTGGAAATCGAACCCCTCACCTCCCGCACCAATAGCGAAGTCTTACTATTGCGATAACTGGTGGCTACTTAAGTTTCAATTTTGTGCAAAGACACTGTTCCATGCGTGGTAGAAACAATAGATGTGTTGCCTCCTTTACAACCCGCTTCTTATTACTATTTTTCAACTGCTTTATATTGCGACCCAGATTTTATTGTGACCCAGATTTCTGTTGCATGATGTGGGAGGTCTTGGGGTTGACCACTCGGCCGACACTCGTGACATGCATTTGCGTAATTGCGCGAGTATAATGAAGATTTGATCTTTAAGCTTTTTTCCAGATACTCGTCACCAAATCCTTGTTAGTTTTTCAATTTTTTCAAATGGAAAGAAATTACTTTCAACGGAGCAGCGATCTTCTGATATTCACTGTCTACATGGGATGAGGTTCCTCAGCATGTCGTGGGTGATGCTTGGTCATGCCTTTATTTTTCCCATTTCTTACTCAAGTAAGTTATACTTTGTAATCATTGAAACACAATAAAAATGGGACAGAAATAGCTTAAGGAAGCAAAATATCGTAAAAAGAAATAGCTTAAGAAGGCAAAAAGTAAAACCACCGCAATTCATAAAACTGGACGTTTCGACAACGCAGATCCAGTTGTTATCATCAGCAGTTTAAGCAAGGCAGGGTTACTGTGGCTTTATTTTTTCCACTACTAACTTTGTTTTGAAGTAATTGAACCGAACTGGCGCACCAGTTTTAATGCGATTCATTTTTTGGATCAGTTTTTGATTTCTCTTTCCGACACGTTTTTTCTACTTTAAGCTGGCCATTGTTCAGTTTATTGGAAGCCTCATGATGGAAAATTAACCAGTTCGAAGTATTGTTTCTTTTAGCAAGGAAAAATTAACAGTGCTCTGTTCAATTTTAGTGGGCTTATACGCCCATTAGTCCTGGATGTAGTTTCTGCATCATAATCACTTTTTTATGACATCAAAAATATGATTATGATGCAGAAACTAGAACCAACAAATGCGGGCCTGAGTTCACGAATGTGGAACGTGTATATAAGGTTATTACCGAAGTCGTTGTATTTTCAAAGTTAGTTTTCAGCTAGAAAGTGTCAAAAAATGTTTCAAGTTCTAACTTGGGTGTTCACTGTTCAGTATGCATCATCAGTAGAGCTTTTCTGCTTTAACGCTTTTGGGAAGTTGTGTGTGGATGCGTCTACAACCCGTGATTTTGGCCCAGTTTTTAAATCAAGTAGCCTATGTTGACTGTGAGTTGTGACACTACGTAAATATTTATCAAGTTTCTGTTGAGTTTTATTGATTTCGTAAGCATTGTTGCATAAATATCTAGTTGTTTGTTGTTTGTCAACTGATGTTTGTGTGGTTTGCAGTTTAGTTTTACGACAGACTTTCTAGTTAACTATTTACTATTGTACGAATGATTGACAATTTGATTTACACGATTTTCTTTGTTTCACTATTTCACTTCTAACGTTATAAGAAAGAACAAAGCCAGCATTAAGCTCATTTGTTGGGCGCACTGCTATTGGTGCAGGAGGTCTGTGGTTGGATTCCCGGGCCAGTCAAATCGTACACAGTGTCACCAATGGCTCACCACCGCTGCGATGTTTTTATAGCTCGTCGTCGTCGTTTGGCGGGGCACCTCTTCCAAGACAGATGGAAGGGCCAAAGCCGAGGGTTTATCCTTCTACCACCCTGGCCACCAAACTGCTTGGGTCAGATGCTGACTGTAAGGGACTTCAGCCAGCATCTTGTCATCCAAAACCATTAGACCAAACATACCTCGGGGTGCCCGATGTATGGGACACTGTGAGATGATGTGGTCTGCGGTTTGTTCGCTGGCACCACACTTACAATTCGTACTCACAATTTTATAGCTGTGTTGCCCAGACGTTAAACCGCGGAGATGGATCCCGCTACTCGTTACACGCTTCGGTGTAATGCCGCGAGTGTAATGAAGATTTGATTTATTTGATTTTTCATACAATCACATTTGCAAACGTTACGGTAACAGCATGTACCGTCATCAGAGTAAAACTGCAGATGCGCTAGGCGAGAGTAGTCAATGCTGTGTTTTCGTTTTTAATTATAATAACATAATATATTGCGCTCTGCCCTGACGGAAATTCTGATCAATAGCGTTTAACAAAGTCAACAAAATATATAACAGTAGAATCAGCACAGGCAAAATATAGCTGAGCATCTGACGATGTAGTTCTTGCTTGAAGTATAGATAAACTCAAACAGAAAATGCGCAAATTTGTTATTTGCAAAAAACTTATCCTATTTTGCTGCGTCATTGCAGCCGGTTGTTTTTGCTCTGTCGAGTGTGTCATGATTTTTGTGCTCAACGTCACATAATTTAACCTCATGAAACATTGCAGCTTTATTGCGTAACAATTCACGCTGATTGAAGAAAATTTTGCATGTAATGATCACGTCCGGTTCATAATATGGGAAAGCTGTGACTTTTTCCAGAGTGACTTCTAACGTGTCTGTTTTTAAATGCCCCACCTTGGTTACAAATATCGTTGACAGTGGCATCGGCTCACCTCCGTTGCCACTGTCAACGCTATAGGCCCACACTGAGCTGAGTGTTCAGCTTTTTCTTAGCTGAAATATTTGTAATTAAATTGCAAATTAACTCCCAGTCGAATACTGTTTGTCCTACTTAGATTCTGCTGCTTAATGGTTAAAATAGTTCAAAATGCAATGAATGCATAAGCAGATACTGCAAAAAACAATGTTTCTTAAAGGCCAACTGCACCCAAATTCATCGATAGTTGTAAATATGTATTAAATATATTCAAACATTTTCGCGAAAATTCGATCACGATATCTGGTCTCGGTAACGAGAAAACTGGTAAAATATCGTTAAATTCGTGACGTAATTGGGTACCAACAACCAAGAAATAATGCGACTTCTAAAAGCTTTTGCTCTGCGAAAGCTTTCGCAAAGCTTTCGAAAGTTTTCGGCAAAGTGCGAAAGCTTTCGCTGTGCGAAAGCTTTTAGAAGTTGCATTATTTCTTGGTTGTTGGTACCCAATTACGTCACGAATTTAACGATATTTTACCAGTTTTCTCGTTACCGAGACCAGATATCGTGATCGAATTTTCGCGAAAATGTTTGAATATATTTAATACATATTTACAACTATCGATGAATTTGGGTGCAGTGGGCCTTTAACCTTGTAATCTCTGAGACTTAAACGTATTGGCTCGGAGACTCCTTGTGTGAGCAACCTGCAAAGAAGATGTGTATTGCATGTACTGTGTGGTTCTAAGATTTTTAACTGGGGAGTGCATTAAGCACCCTTTAAAACTGGTCTACTCGAAAGCACCCTAAAACCTCTATTTTTCAATTCTTTTCCTATAGTGGCGATTTATTAGAGGTGGTTTTTAATTAGAGATGGCGCTCTCTTTTTCGACTAGCTAGTCAGAATTTTGGCAATGAAATAGCGATCGCCTTTTATTACCAATACATCCGTCCTTTTTGTGCTAGAGTTGATACAGCGGTAAATTATTATTGGGCAGTTAATACTTTGTATGTAGGAAACCTTTGGTTACTAATCAGCGTAATGAATGTTAAAGTGGCCTTCTGTTAAAAACGGCATTCAATTAGAGGGTGGCGCTTCATTTTTCAACCCTGCCTTTCTGGTGGCGTTCTATTAGAAGTGGCGTTGAAATAGAGGCTTTACAGTATTTTGATTTTTTTTATCCAAAATTTTAACGTAAAATAGCTTTGTAACATTGCATAAAAATTACGAAAACGATAAAACCTATTGGTACCGCGCAGATTAAAAATCCTACGTGACGGGTTCGATTCACGGCTGGAGCCGATCGCATTTGACATATATACCGGGTGGCTGCTGACTCAAAGAACGCAAGCTCACTTCACAGTCTCCCTCAATTACTGTTCAATTTTCTGCTCAATCTATTGCAAATTATTCCAGTTGTTTTGTAGGTATTTAGTTGCATATTTATCCTCCTGCCACGAAAAAGCGATCAAAGCGCTACAACGAGCTCGCGTAGAAGTTTGCCGACCATCTCTCTACCGCATTAAAATGGGGAAATTCCGTAAAGTGCCTTTTCCGACGGCACAAGTAAACTTGCTGGCTTGTTCTCTACACTGTCCTTTTGATGCTTGGCGTCAAGCAGGGAAGTTGCGAATGCCAGTTTTTAAGTGATTGGTTTGATCCGACTTGGAATCAAACTCGAGTCTACTGCTCCAGAAGCAGACGCACGATCCACTCGGCCATCGGAGGTGTATTTTCACTTCCTTAAGAATATTTTCCTTTTTAAATTAGAGTAAACTTGATCTTTGATTCATCAGCGCTGCGCTGAAGACTTTGAACTGCTGTGATGTTTCTGTGTTATTCAAATATTGACGCAACACATCCCGTCTTCAATATCGCGTCCGTTATATAAGAAATCCATTATCAGCCGTCATGTGATAGCTGTAGCGCGATGATACGTCACAATGATTCGGCACTTAAGTCACGTGACATATTAGACAAGGTCTCGCGAGTACAAACAATTGGTTGAACAATCACAATTCTCTTTTTACCGAAGTAGCCGCACATGTACCGTATTTTCCATCGCTGCCAATAAAGTGGTTTGATTTGTTTTCATACATACAACGGTTTTTGAAAAGTATCGAGTTACCGCATAAAAATCACTCGAACTCAAAAACTAACATTTTAGTGGCAAGAAAGCACAAAGCATAAACCTGATCCATAATTATGTTAAGCGCACCGGCTTACAAGGCGCATAATCAATTTTTGAGAAAAAAAAAAGAATTGAAAGTGCACCTTGTGTTGTGTAAAATACAATAGCTAACACTGTTATTTCATTAACATCGGAAAATATTTTTTAAAGTCGAGCATAAATTTAATTATTGAGGGCAGATCGGGTGAGGGGAGCTGTGAGGGCTATAGTCAGCTCCCCCGCGTCCTCTAAAAAGGCCTGCTAACGTCAAAATCAGGTGTGCAAGATGGCATGAACCTCCCAAAATTAGTCACGGTCCCCGAAGTTTATCTTCGGCCCAGATTGATAGAGATTGCGAAGTGAGCTTGCGCTCTTCTAGTCAGCCACCAGCCCACCACCCGGTGTACTTGTCAAATGCGATTGGCTCCAGCCGTGAATCGAACCCGTCTCGTAGGATCCGTAACTTACGCTTGCCCATGTCGTTAACAGGTGAACGATACTTGGAGCAGCGGTAATTAAATTGCATTATCTTTGCACGAAATTGCGACTTGGCCTTTTTTCTTTTTTGCAACTTAATTGTGGTGAATGATTAATCATGTGAATTGTTTGGCATTTTCAAGCAATTATGTTGCGATGCCGTGGTTTTCATGACTATGTTTCGCCATCTGTCACTTTGTTATACGATAAGTTCGCATACATGACTGATGTTTTCAAATCAACATCATTCTCAGGATAAACTTATTAAAAGTTAAGTCAAATTTAATTTTTCTACCTTTGAGGCGATAAATTTACACCCTTTTCGATGTGGTTTATCTGTGATTATTGTTATCTGCGAGTTTTATCGATTGAATGATATCCCTTAAACGTTTTATGAAGCGCTTGTGTTCTGAGTTTTCGTCAGGAAAGAGCGGTGTGCAAACGTGTAATTATTTTTGTTATTATATGTTACGGTAACAAGTTTACTGCTTCCAATTTAGATGTTTAAACTTATTATCTCTCAATTAAAAATTATTTAATCATGATTGATTACGTAATAATTAACAAGATTGTTGATTCAGTAGCAACTTTTTGGTATTAGTGTAGTGGTTCAAGACATTGCTATTGATGTGGCAGGTCTAGAGTTCGATTCCCGGGCCGGTCAAATCGGACACAGTTTCGTCGTCGCTGCGATGTTTCTTCGGAGCTGTGTTGTCCAGGCGCTAAGCCGCGGAGATGGATCCCGCTACTCGTTACACGCTTTAGTGTAATACTGGGAGTGTAATGGAGATTTTTCATTCAGACAACCTTCTGTACTTGGCTCATTACGTTTTGGAACATTGGGAATTTCAAGCGATCGCCAACGCCACTTTCTCCGTGGACACTTTCTTCTTCCTCAGTGGTTTGTTGGTTGCTTATCTGGGGATGAGACAGTTGGTGAAGCGAGATGGAAACATGAATGTACCTCTCATGTATTTGTTTCGATATATTAGGTCAGTTTGGCTTGTTTTGCGTTGATTTTAACTTCAGTTTTACGGTTTTACCTAAGTTCTGTGTTTTTCAAAGCTCAGATGGGCGAGTTGTAAGATCGTCCGCCTCTGGAGCTGTAGACTCGGTTTAATTGCAAGTGTGGTTAAATTTTGTTTTGCCTGCTTTTTGTCGTTCTGTTAATGCAGTGAACAATGCTTACTGAATGCCTTGGGTAAACGCAAGGTCAGGACTGTCGCGATTTAAGGTTCCTGTTTGTAGGTTTCGCGTCCTCGGTGCAATGGTGAGGATTTGCGTTATACGGTTAAGGTTATCATCATGTTTTTGCTGAAACAATGTTTTGTTGTTATTAGTTGTACATTAAAGTGTGAATATTGTGACCAGATGAATTGTTGACCGGCCCGGTTGTGCAGTTGCTAAAGACCTCGCAGTTGGTGCACAAGGTCTGGGGTTCCATTCCCGAGCCGGTCAAATCGGACACAATGCCACCAACAGCTTGCCATCGCTGCGACGTTTCTTTGTAGCGGTATGATAGCGCAACTCGTTACGATTTAGCGTAGTATCGCAAATATGAAGGTTCGAAATTTTGATGAAGTTGTTAACAATTCGCACATATTTCCAGGTTGACCCCCGCTTATGCTTTTCTGATCTTGCTGTCAGTCAGTGTGTGGCCGAAGTTGGGCTCCGGTCCTATGTGGTCCGATATAGCAGGCGCCCAGCAAGCCAGTTGTGGAAAATACTGGTACACCAACTTGCTGTATTTCAACAATCTCTATCCATCGCAATTGCAAGAAGAGGTAAGATGGAGATGCAAAGGAACCTCTGTAGTTAAACTTGCAAATGAACAACGGAAAATGCATAATACCTGAATTGGCTGGCTGTTTATGGTGGGATGATGAATTAGTCTTAACACGTATACGAGAAATTCGGCAACTCCGGCATCAGATTACGATGGCCGAATGGTTAAATGGTTAAGAACGTGTCTCCGGTGAAGACTCGCCGCAACCATTGGGCTGGTGACACGTCAAGGATCGGTGCGGGCGTGGGTTCGAATCCCACTTGTAATCACATTTTTTGATTACGTTTGATTTAACCTAAGTTATTACTAGGTTAGATTCAAGTTCAATTCATTAATTGAAATTCTTTAAATTGATTTATAAGGTTGAATCACTCTCTTAGCCGAAGAGCTAGGCTGGATAGACTCGGTATATAAGCCTTCATTGCGTAATCTCATTGATAAATAAACGCCTGAGATTAATTGAACAATAATTGCGGGAGATTGCAAAGTGAGCTTGCGCTCTTCCAGTCAGCAGCCACCCGGTATATTATGTGAAATGCGATCGGCTTCAGCCGTGAATCGAACCCATCACGTAGAATCTGTGACCTGCGCACGGTACCGCTGCACTCTTTGGCTGACTTATTCGGTGTGTTAAGAAAACACAAGCAGTGTCACCCCGTTAAACCCGGTGCGCAGAAGTTGGCGTTGCTTTTTAACCTTCGTCAAAATCGTTAGAACGGAACTTACATTTTTTGCCGAATGAGGAGAATTATATAGAACTTTAATTAATGAATGGAATCTAACCCACTAAGATATTAAGCTAAATCAAAGGTTATCACAAAAATTTGAGTAGGATTCGAGCCCACGCCCGCACCGAACAGTGTCACCAAGCGAATGATTGCGGCGAATCTTTACCGGAATTATCATTTGGCTTCATGTTTATCTACACTAAATTCGAAAATCAACGTCCAGCAGTGAACTACCAGTTTAGGGAGAAAATAAAGCGACAGTGATTCTTGAAACTGGACGTTTCGACAACATCGATTCAGCTGTCATCATCAGCAGTGTAAGCAAGGCAGTACAATACTGAAAGATACTTACTCTGCTGATGATGATAGCTGAATCTATGTTGTCAAAACGTCTAGCTTCAAGAATTACTATGGCTTTATTTTTCCTCTTTAAGCTATTTTCGTCCCATATTTATTGTAATCCTTGCTTGTTTAGGTTGTTCGTGTTTGTCACGGCTTATGTATGTTCTTAGCTCACCATCTCCGTCGACTTACCACTTTTATGTTGCAGTGTTACGCTTGGGGCTGGTATCTGGCAAACGACACTCAGTTCTATCTGCTCTCTCCCTTGCTGCTCTATCTACTTTATTCGTAAGTTGAGTTATTAAGATTGTCGATTAGCGGAGTGGTAAAGCATCGCTGTCAGCGCGACAAGTCTAGGGTTCTATTCCCGCTCCGGTCAAATCAGACGCAGTATCGTCAACGATTCGCCACCACTGTGATGTTTCTTCGTGGCTTTGTTGTCCAGACGCTAAGCCCCGGAGATGAACCTGGTCACTCGTTACACGCTTCGGCGTAATACCGCGAATATAACAAAGATTTGAGTTTTTGTTTACGTGATATTTATGCAGCAACATATTTGTGCAATAAGTGTTTACATAAATACATAAGCACATTTATACAGTATCGATTGTCATTTTGCTGTTTGATTAATTATTTACAGTGCGAATCATTGATTGCTTTGAACCAAAATTGACCTATACATGGATACTTATATAATTACAGATTAAAGTCAGACTTAACCTCTTCTGGCGGAATGCTTGATGACTTCTGCTTGCATGAATTTGTGTTGTACAACAGTATTTTCTTTGATCAAAATAATCTTAATAGTAAAGAAAAATGAGGCCTCAGTAATTCTCAAGATTAAACGTTTTGACAACATAGATTCATTGTCGTCATCAGCATTGTAAGCAATCAGTTTTGTGCTGCTTGTTTTACACTGTTGATGATGACAGCTGAGTCTATGTTGTCGAAACGTCCAGTTTTCACAATTATTCTGGCTTTATTTTTCTTTAAGTATTTCCGTCCCATATTTATTGTATTCCAAAGTTTTCATGGTGATTTTAATCAAATATAATACATTTGCAGCTTAATTGAATGCCCGAACGGCAGATTGAGTATGTGTGGTTTTCGATATGGTGCTCCCTGATTGTTATCACTGATGAGGGGCGTAATCCCGAAACAGGTGCTCAGGTCTTATCGTGTACAATTGCAAGTCATGTCGATTGAAGTTCTTCAGTGCAAATTATTGAAGTTATCGACTTACTTTTTTTATTTCAGAGTTCCGTTGATCGGATTGGCTGTGACGTCATTGTTGATGTTGGGTAGCATCATAGTAACCGGAGTCTTTTCATCAGTTACGTCACAGCAACCACAAGCTCTGGGCGTCGGTGCCTATGCAAAGTAAGTGAGTAAAAATGAAGATGACTGTGAAGGTGTGTGCCTTCATGGAACCGGTCGGGTGGCGCGTCGTGGTGAAAGCCATCGTTATTGGTGTGGAAGGTCGTCGGTTCAATTTCTGGGTTGATCAAATCGTGGCCACCTTCGCGACGTTTCTTCAGAGCTGTGTTGTCCAGGCGTTAAGCCGCAGAGATGGATCCCGCCGCTCGTTAATTACACGCATCGACGTAATACCGCGAGTATAATGAAGCTTTGAATTTTTGAAACTTACATGGAAGTTTTTTGCGACGCTGCGTGACAGGTTTGATTCACAGTTCCTAACTCACTCAACAGCGAAGTTTTTTGACAATTGAAGTCTAAAACAATGTTGTTATTATATGAAGACACTGAACTTTTGACTTGATGTTTTTTTAGCTTCATGAGCTCTGCGTCGCCCCTGGATTAAAATAACCTTAGTTTGTTCATTGTTTAATAACAATCACTTATATTAATCCAATAAATCTCCATCTAAAAACAACTCCGTATTCAAAAATAGTGATTAATGCGTTAGACTTTGGCCTTTGGACCTTCAAACATTAGATATGGAGATCCCGGAGGCCGTGTTAGAACTTGATGGCGAGATTACGTTGAAGATCTCAGTTGGTCTCGCCTTGACATCCCACCAGTGCATCTACCTTTTGTCGCAGAGAGTCGACATGCTTGGAGTCTCCGATCGAGCGCCTGCCCCCGCGACCCCCAAAGGATAAGCGGGTGTAGAAAGTTTAGACTTTGGCCTACTTTCGAAGCGAAGCTGCAGTTAACGATTTTCTTTTGAACTTTTATTTCTGCTTCGACTGATATAAACCCAAACTTCGGTCCGATGCAGCGTCCGGTTGGTTGGCGAAGTGGTTCAAGACACCGCTATCGATGCAGGAGGTGTAAGGTTCGATTCCCGGGCCGGTCAATTCGGACGCAGTGCCGCCAACAGCACGTCACTGCTGCGATGCTTTTTCGGAGTTGTTCAGGCGTTCAGCCGCGGGGATGGATCCACCACTCGTTGCACGCTTCGGCATAATACTGCGAGTATGATGAAGATTTGATTGTTTCAGAGCGGCCCTCTACCCCTCAACAGCGAGCGCAAACGCGAGCGATTTCTCGGCCTCCCCTCCCCTCTCTTCTTACAGCGTTTATTTGTCGGACTTGTACACGAAACCTTGGTGCAGATTAGGAGCTTATCTTGTTGGTATGATAACTGGTTACATCGTCCATGCTTACAAGATTCGAATGCCAAAGGTTAGTGCTTGGATTATCCGGATCATATAGATTGCGAATGCTCGCTAATTGGAGAGCTTTTCGAGTTGTATGGAATGATATTAATATACGAGCCGTACTAGTAAATTTAAAAACCTAATTTATGCTTTGTCATCAAATGTAAGAGGTTTATCGATGCGAAAGGTTTTTGGTTACATTCCTGGGCCGGTCAAATCGGACAGTGTCGCCAACAATTCACCACCGCTGCGACGTTTCTTCGTAGCCTCGTTGTCCCGGCGCTGAACCGCGGAGATGGATCTCGTCACTCGTCACATGCTTCGGCGTAATATCGCGAGTGTAATGAAGATTTAATTATTTAGTTGTTGGCATTGACTGGTTGGTTGGTGGCTTCTGGTACAGCATGTGCGATCATATACGGTCTCTATCCGTCCTTCTCCGATCCACAAACTTCTATCGCGGATTCTCTATTGGACGTCAACACCGCCGCATTCTACAACGCATTGTCCCGACCTATGTGGACTATGGCCCTGGCATGGGTCGTTATCGCGTGTGTCAATGGTTATGGCGGTGAGTTTTTTAATAGAATATATCAATTGAAGGTCATTTTTCTTGTTCAGCCGGAGAAGTAGCGCAAACTTTTTTGCTGGATAATTTGTTTTCATTTATCGTCGTAGTTAGATTTACCATTTTCTGTGTAACTTTGTTTGAACGAGAATTTGCATAAGACATTACAAACTGATGTTCTGATTTAATTTCTTCATTTTTATGCTCCAGTCACAAGAATGCGACGGAGGCGCTATACATAGAACGAATTCAGACTCGCTTAAGAGTTGTCTTTGTTTCCCGAGTTTTCTGCGCGAATTTTGCTTGTGACTTCTTTATTTTGCTGCTTGTTAGATTCCGCCAAGCAGAGATAATTATCTTGAAGCATCTTATCCAAGGATGCTACAACGGGTCTTGGGTGGGGGTTGAACCTTCAGCCTAGCGATCACGGTCGTACAGACGACGCTTTACACCAGCTGTTTTCAGGTCCAGTAAACGCGTTTTTGAGTTGGAAAGGATTCATTCCTCTGAGCAGACTGACATATTGCACTTACTTGGTTCATCCTCTGGTGATCTGGTATTTAGTTGCCACTACTGAAACTCTCTATCATTATAGCATGGAACTATTTGTAATGATGTTCTGCGGTGAGTAGTTGTTTTGTGAAGTGCCTTAGCCTTATGATAATGTTTGTGACTTTGATGCAACAGACCTGGATTCCTCTCTTGCTCCGGCCAAGTTTCTTTCGCGACTGTCAGAAATTTTTTAACAATGCTATTATTCTTAGGCGTGGTATTACACCAAAACTAATCTTCCAATTTTCTTCTTCATCTCATAACGAAGAGTGAAGCATTTCTGTGCATTTGTATTATCACGCCCGCATTTGCTCAGTCAACACTGTTCGGTTGGCGTCGTGATTAAAGGCACCGCAATCGGCGTAGGAGGTCTGTGGTTCGATTGCCGAGCCGGTCAAATCGGACACTCTCGGCAACGGCTCGCCACCGCTGCGATGTTTCTTCGGAGCAGTGTTGTTCAGGCGCTAAGCCTTAGAGATGGATCTCGCCACTCGTTACACGTTTCGGCGTAATATCGCGAGTATAATAAAGATTTGATGTAATTGTAGCAGATGTAACATAATCTACACACCAATGAGTGTGTTTTAAAAATGCCCGCTATCCCTACCTTGCAGGGCCGCATTAGGACCTTGAGGGAGGTGTTTTTAGTGGACGGGATTCACCGGGCCCCAAGACCACGCTGATGTCCTTCTATTGCTAAACGTCAAGCTGGGAAGCTGTGAATAACAATTTTTAAAGTCATTGGTTTGATCCGATTCGGAATCAAACCCGAGTTTGTAGCTCCAGTGGCAGATGCTCTTGCTACTCGGCTATCTGAGTTGTTAATGACAACTGTCCCTACCTTGCCATTACATTATTGGATGTGGCTAACTTACAGGAATCCTTATCGTGAGCACGTTGAGTGCTTTCGTCATTTCTATGATGATCGAATTCCCCGTTATAAGTTTGATGAAGATTTGGCAAAATAGAGAAGAAAAGGTCAAGGCCCAACCTACGGGCGACGATGGAGCGCCTCTAGTGGGACAAGCTGAAGCGTGATGCGCATTGCAATCAATCAGGTGGTAATGATGACGTCAGGCCAGAGAAACTCTCGATATTGAACTCCAACGATAGTTGTAGATAATATCACCTTCATGTTGCAATAAATAGTCAATTTTAGAAAGTTGGTTCCAGTCTTAGAATAATTTTGTTAAATCTTTAGTTCCCTTTACTCTGCACTTAATTGTAAGTAGTGAGTTACCCTGACAATACGGCGAATTTTTGTAGCCTTTAGATCCGAGGTGGTTAGTTCTAGTTCTGCTTCATATTCAATTTTTTTAATGCCATAATTAAAAAAAGTGATTTTGACATCAAGAAATTGCTTATGATGCAGAAAAACGAAAAACCACGGGCCTAAAGCCACAAAAATAGGACGTGTGCATTGGATAGGGTAAGTGTTTTCTACCTGTATAGTTCATCAATTTTCATTTATTCGACTTGCTTTCAATTTATCGATTTTCGTGCTCATTGCCTCTTTTGTGTGGACGGTTTTAAAGTTCTAGTTCGTTTATTGTTGTATAAAGTTCAATGAGTATGCTTTAGTGGTTTTTTCAATCCCTTCATTACTGTGCACATCTTGATTTAATATAATTTGTATCTAACCGCATGAATATGTGTGGATTTGTTGGAAACTTGCAGGAATTTTTACCTGCGAATTAAGAGCTCCATTTGGCCAGCTTGTTCACATGCTTGTCAAGATTGCATAAGCGTCAAACAACGCAGCGCCATAAGTTGTGCAAATAAAGGTCTTCTGGCTGGTCGGATTAAAATTTGTAGGGGGGAGGGGGGCTGGGCTTCTTTTTTGGAGCCCATGAACTTGGCAAATCTGATTTTGATGTCAGCCGCCAGGGGCGGCGCCACGGAGGGATTGGTGAGAAACAGTCCCCCCACGCCTCATAAAGGTCAAGTTTTGTAAACCGTCTAAAACCGATGAGAAAATTTTGGGGTATGGAGGGGGGGTGACGTCACCAACCATATTCAATTTCTGCTGGAGTCAAGTCTGTTTACGCTGATCGTTTTTCAAAATTTGATTTCTAGTATTCACTTGCAGGTCCGAATATGCAAAAAACGATTTCGCAATTTTAGCGATTGAGTTTTTGCAAACGCTTCCAACCTTGAGCGAGGTTAGTCACTTTTATTACGTCATACAGATGCAACCTGAAAGCATTCGGCAAGTTGCTTCACCTGTTGTGGCGTAACAATCCAAATCGGAAATGTTTAATAAGATTGAATAGCTCGAAGAGCCAGTAGTGTTCTTGAGGAGGCGAGAAAGGTATGTAGAGTTATAAGATTAAGAGAAGTATAATGTCTGAAAGTGCAAGCAATAGGGACAGGGATCCAGCAACCGAGAAAATACACAATAATAATAAAACATGTGCAGTTCAGTTAGGTCCAATTCAGCCTTCAGTCGGCTAGTCGAATTTCCTCAATCCAATCAGGGTAGCAAAAAATATTGATTTTCACAAAATTGGTACAACGAGTTCGAATGGATTGAATATGCGATATCTCAAGCAGTGGCGTAGCTAGAGTACCCTGCGCCCGGGGGCAAAAAGGAATTCTGCGCCCCTGCTTTCACTCCGAATTTTGCACAAATTATAAAAATGACAGTGAAGTTTGGTGTTTCATTCAAGTTGCTAATAAATTGCGGTTTGGAAAAGAACAACGGAGGAGAAAGATTAACAAAGCAAGAAACCAAGAAGAGTGGAGAAATCAGTGAGACCCACTCAGGATTTGGTAAAGGGAAGCCACAAGCGAGGGTCTGGGGGCGAAGCCCCCAGCCGCCGGAGGCTAAAGAGGTCTGGGGGCAGAGCCCCCAGCCTCCAACGGGTTTTTACAAGAAAAACACTCATTTTAGCAAAGTTTTTTTGTCGAAAAAGGACACACCGGTGTTTGAAATTTTAACAACACGTATCGGTATCTTCAACAACGCCAGGGCCAAAGGTGGGGTCACGGCACCGTGGCCCCCCCTGCGTGCGCTTATATGGTCCATCCATTTCTTTTGATAGAAAAAAATTGAAAAGTAGCCATGGGCGTAAATTGAAAAGTAGCCATGCAGCTGCCCCCCTCGCCCCCCTTGTTACGCCACTGTTTACCGATGCTTGTTCACTGCAAGATGAATGGAAAACAATACGCAGGATTGTTACGACATCAATAATGAATCGACTTGTTTTGTTTGACGGAGGCTAAAGCCAGTGTTGCCAACTAGTATATTTACAGCGTTAGCGAAAATGAGTTCACCATGAAGGAGAAGGATGGAAGTATCGATTATTAGCGACAATAACCCACTTTTAAAGTTACAATGCATAGATCAGTGATAACATTTGGACTGCTGTCTCGTACCAGATGCCGTAAATCTCGACCTTAGTTGACTTTCGAAGTAAAGTAAAGCTTATAGTACGACTGAGTCGGTTTAAAGTCCATTGTTGGTTTCGATTTTTTCGTTAAAGCTACAGCAGCATTCAGGGCCGGCGCTAAGGGGGGGGGGGGCGGCTCCCCCAATCAGCAACCCTTGGCCCTCCTAATCTAATTGTTACTGAGTCGAGTTAAACGTTACATTTGCCACTGAACTGAATTCGTTAAATCAACGTGCTTTTGTATTTGATTTAGGCTACAATTATTTGGATAGACTTTTTTTTCTTTCTGGGGGCTCACCCAATAACCTTTTTGGGGGCACACGGCACGTTGTTCTTCGTTGTTCATATTTTTGTAAGGTTAAAAAATTCGACATCTTGTAATTCAGAAAAATGTCAGTTCGTTGTAAAGTTCTCGTTGATAAATAAGCTTGCACATCAAAGCTTTTGAAGTGTTTTAATAATTTAAAACGTTGATCCAAACTTTGGTCCTCCCTGATCAACTTTCGGCCCCCCTGATAAAATATTTAATCATTAGCTACATCCGGCGACCAGTAGCTTCTTCAGCAGAGAGGGCTCCATGACAGAACTGGAAATATCAAAGGTCAAAATTGGTGGATCTGAACCTAATAATTTTACAGGTAGATTAGTCGCTGGTTACGATAGCCCCGCATTTACAGATGCTTACGATAGAATTGTAGATGGACTGTACATTTTAGAGATTTAAAATATCAGTTGAGGCTAATCTATATTTTTCTTTGTAATTTATTCATGTGCATAAGCACCGGTACTTGTTGTTAAATGGGCGTTTGAATGTTGTAAAAATTTTGTCGCTGTAAATACCACCAATCGCGATGAGCTTGCAATAAAAAACCCAAGTCTCTAATCAGGGGGTCAAAAAATTAGCAGGTGAAGTTCTACAACCTCGCAGGTGAAATTCTACACTATGTTTAGACCTAGTTGGTTGGGCGAGGTTGTAGAATTTCATCTGCTGATTTTTTGACTCCCTGATTAGAGACTTGGGTTTTTTCTATTAATTAAAATTCGGCTTTTTACGAAAGCTAGTTCTATCCAAGAAATCCTTGAGCATTTTATGGATTATGAAGAACAAGTCGGCAAGTTTACTGGTTATGCCGTTGGGAAAGGCACTTGGCGGGATTGCCCCATCTTGGTGTGGTAGACAGATGATCGGCAACTCCTGAGCGAGTTCGTTGTAGCGCTTCGGTCGCTTTCTCGTGACAGGTGGATTAAATTCTGCACTGTGATACGTTCGTTGAAACTATGATACGTTCACTCCATTGCGTGCAGCGTGGTAGCAGTACCAAGCGAATAATTATAAAACTTTTACAGATGGCCAGACACAGTATAAAGCCTACTACAAATCTTTTCTGGTACAGGTCATTATTTTTGTAAAGCTGACTAAAACATGGAAAGTAGTTCCGCTTTTGCCGAAGACACTACTGGTACCGGTACAAATGAATCAGAATCGCTTCAGCAAAGGTCCGGGCACAAGTCCAACATAAAGGTAGGCATATGTCTTCTGTGTTATTTCACGACTAAGCCAAAGCCAAGGGTCCAATGCATATTCGTGAATCTGATGCGAAAAGCAGGCAGCAACAACACCGAGTGCTTGTTTGACGCAATACTTTTCATGAATTTTGCAGCTGTAGCCTACTTAAATATGTGGTCCTGACTATGGGCAGCATGACTTGGATGATCATGAAATGGTCTTGAGCTGTCCAGTTTGTCACTGAGTAGTTACTTGCACGATTTCTTAATTTTTGCTTTTGTTATTTTTCTGATTTAAATGCTTTTGGTGACTATTTTTGGTGCAAACGAAAAAATTTGACTTGACTTGAAGCTGCCTATTATGATTAGGCATCATAGCTTTTGCATACGTAAGTAATAACTGCACGACTATTCAGCGTTACCGACTCGGAGTTGAATTGCTCGGCGTATCGATCATGCGAAGAAGTTGCCCACTCTACAGTAGTCCTTTGCTCCTCAACTTGGAAGAGCATTTACTCGTACAGTATGTATGTTTTTCTCAGCCTCGATCTCTATAACTCAGTTCATTCCATCCTTTAACAACGTAATACCGGTACAACAACGACAAAAGTCTGTATGTGGCATAATCTGCATCCACCGCAAAGAAGAGGCTACCGTGCAGTAAACTTGGTGGTTATGAGGCAATTCACGCTCGTCAAGAAAGAGAGCGCCCTGAACTGTGTAGGCCTCCTTCTTGTTTTGTGTGTCTGAACTTGTCTTGTGTCTTTCTTTTTCAAAACTTTCTTTATAACGCTGCGTTCACATTTTACAGCTAAAGAAATGCATTATAATTGTTGTTTGATATAAGATAACCTCCTGCTTATTTTGGACACATTTAAGGTAGTCTGGCCGGTAAATTTTAATAAACACTAAGATTTCTACGTTACATTTTTTTGTTTTGAAGAAGTCTGTATTTATGATCCTTTTTTACAGTAGTACTGGATTTTAGATGTCGCAACTGTAGGCCTACTTGGTAAGCACTACCGGTATATTGTTCAAAGTTTCGCTTGTGGCTTCAGTGCTTAGGCGTAAACAGCTTATGTTTCAGGATAGGGGCGGGATGTTGGGGCAAAATTTCTTCTACGGATTTCTTCTTTTCTTCGAATGACTGGGGGAGGGTCCGCCCTCTAGATACCAAACCTCCCGTTTCTGTGTTTCGGTGGTATTTACTGTTGTTGC
The DNA here is from genome assembly GCA_964006365.1 of Trididemnum miniatum. Lineage (NCBI taxonomy): Eukaryota > Metazoa > Chordata > Ascidiacea > Aplousobranchia > Didemnidae > Trididemnum > Trididemnum miniatum. The sequence continues at coordinate 22,722,706 of OZ023249.1, read as the reverse complement.
ACTTGTAATTTTAGGATCTGTGGATACCGCAAAGGCTACATTGTTTTGGCGTTTGATATTAAGGTTACAGTATTTCGTACTGCAGCCCAGCTTAGGCTACGCTAACTTACCCATTGAAATTACGATAAATAAATCATAAAAAATAAATAACTGAAATTATTTTCAAATTAAGTTGAACGGAAAATTCAACAGTAATTGCGGAAGACTGCGAAGTGAGCTTGCACTCTTCGAGTCAGCAGCCGCCCGTTATATATATGTCAAATGCGATCGGCTCCAGCCGCGAATCGAACCCGTCACGTAGGATCTGCCACCTGCGCGCGTTACCGCTATAGGCCATGTCACTGACCGAACAAACACCGCAACAACAATCAAAATCACGCAGAAAAAATATATTTTTAAAAATAAATATTAATTAAATATTATAGGAAAGCCATAGTATGCCGGATTATGTCAAAAAGTAGTTGAACCGTTTCGGGATTGAACGCAAAGACAATTCCTTGCGCTTTAGATGTCTGCTGTTCGCAAATATGATTCGAAATTGGTTAATCTTGTAAGATTGCCTGGAAATGAAAGGTCTCTAACTAGCAGCTATCTTTTTATTTCAGTGGTACGATTCAAAAGAGAGAGCAAAGTTAGCGTTAAAAGCTTTGGAAGGAAATTGCCATACCAAAATTCGAAGAAAACGAGTGTTAAAGTGGAGTAAGCCACATTTTTTTGAATATAAAAAATACATGTCTGGTATTTTGAACCTCGGATCTGTGAAACCTCATGGGGCCCGCAAAAATGTTTTAAAAAGCTAGGCAACCAAAAATACAAATGCGAAGCGGATATCTGCTCAAGCCTATTTAATGATAAATGGTCTAGAGTTCAACAGCAACCCAAGCGGTCAAGGAATACTAATGTCGATCCATATGTATGCACAACAGGTTTGTTTGCATTAAAATTCAATGACAAATATTACCGGCAGGACGGTGCTATTTTGCAACATTAAGGTGTATGGTACTAAAAACTTTATTTATGTTGATGCAGGTATTTTTGAAGCAAACACGACATGGAGTGACAGTGGAGTTCCGTTTGTAATTTTAAATTCAGAATGTTACGTCAGTGTACAAGAGAAAACGGTAAGTTATACTGGCAAACTTGGAATTAACGATATCAAGTTGCTTGCATAATAATGTCATTGGACCTTTTATATGTGTAAGTGTGGCCTTTCTCCTTTACTACGTACTATGCTGTGCTTGTATGCTGCGCGCTTATTTGCTTTGATGTGGTTGCACGAGTCTTGCTTTTTTAGTCGAGCTACTTCTTTCGCTGCTATGCTAGCTTTCAGTTAAGGTTGTTGCGGGAGCGTGTAGTTAGAGTTAGGGAGGTTATCGCTTAGCTTGTTTTAACTAGTCATTTCTTTCTGCAGATATTTCGTTTCGATCATTTTCTAGTAATTATATTCAAGTGAAAATGAGTGATCTCTTTTTATGATCGAAACGAAATTTAGTTTTTGTTGTTAGTAGTTTCATTATGGTGATAGTGGCGTGTGCTTACCCAGGATGTGAATTTAAGTCCGATGACCTTACAGAAGTTCTCGCTTGTGCCGTATTGCAGAGCCATGCTTTCAGTCATGCAGCAGCACCAATATTTTCTCAGAACGCACACCCAGCTCCGGACCAAGCTGCACAGGTTCGAGGTCCAAAGCTCGAGAGACCACAGGTCGATGTCGGTGTTTCCTTAGAACAGTGGAACGTATTCCTACGCCGATGGGAGGTCTTTAAGCAGGGTTCGGGCATAGATGAAGCGTCCGCTCCATCCCAGCTCTTCCAGTGTGCCAGTCAGACTTTGGGAGATAACTTATTGAAGTCGAATGCGAAAATTGTTGCAGAACCTCTTCAGGATTTAATCACAGCAATGCGCAAATTGGCAGTTATTCCCATAGCTACTGTGGTGTTACGGACCGAATTACTGCAGATGCGACAGCTACGAGACGAACCGTTTAGATCGTTTACAGCCAGAGTTCGAGGCAAGGCGGACACATGCGCCTTTACTGCACGTTGCTCTTGCGGCTCGGATGTCAACTACACCGATCACATGATCCGTGACACGTTACTTAACGGCATTGCTGACTCCGACATCAGGCGTGAAACTTTGGGTACCAAAGACATTCTGACCCGTGGGGTCAATGACGTCGTTGCCTTGGTCGAAAGTAAAGAGATGGCTCGCAACGCTATGCCCACCCTCGATGCTGACGTTCCTGCGATTTCCGCCCTAAAACGTCAGCGGTCTTTTCCGCCCAGGAGTTCCCCACCTGTCAACTCTTCGAATACTCCCGTTACGTTGGATCGGTCTGTCAAGTCGCAGTGTCCTGCATGCCATCACCCTTTCTCTCCTTTCAAAGAAGGCCCACATGGTTGGAATTCTAAACCTTATAAAATATGTCTTGACTGTTTTCGGTCACGTCGCCGCACCAAACGCCAGGCTGTACTCCCTGCGCCGGCCCTTCAATCTATGGAAGCGTCATCCGTTAGCACTTCTCATGTGGGCGCAATCACTCAGGGGCAAGATGTTTGTTGTTTTGGAATTGATGCGGTGGATAGTACATCTGTTGATCAAGTTGATTCTCATGCTGTTTTCCCAAATCATGACCGGGCGCATGTTGGTATCTCAGAGCACCCTACGGTGCACGTATCTGTTTCCCTGGAGTTGGAGACATCTCACCCAGGCCGTTTGCAGCCGCAATTCAACGCTGTTGGTGTTAGTGCTATCGCTGACTCCGGAGCTCAGACTAATGTTTGGTCCTTCAACGAGTTCATTCGTCGTGGATTTCCACAACAATGTCTGGTCCCTGCTCCAGACCTGACTGCTGCCAATCTTTCCCCTATTTCCGTTGAAGGAAGTTTTATGGCTCTCATCCAAGGCGCATCTCAATCCGGCACGTTAATGAGCTGCCGTGCTATGATCTATGTGAGCAAAGACGTCAACACCCTATATTTGTCACGTGACACGCTGGTAGCTTTGGGTATTGTCACCAGCACTTTTCCCTTGATCGGGGAACATATACCACCTGACCGTTTCACTGTTGGCCCATGTCCCACCCTTATTCGTGCGATGAACGACGGTTGTGCCATGCCTGGTACTAATCCCACTGACTCATGTACATGCCCACAGCGTGCCGCGGTACCCCCAAGACCTACAGCCCTTCCATTCGCTTGTGTTCCGGAAAATATTCCTAAGATGAAATCGTGGTTATTGAACCACTATGCGGCATCTACGTTTAACACTTGCCCTCACCGAGCTTTGCATTCTATGGCTGGGCCCCCGCTTGAAATACATGTTGATCCGGCTGCCAAGCCGATTGCTTGTCATACCCCAGCATCGATTCCCCTTCATTGGCAACAAAAAGTATATGAGGATTTGCTGCGAGATGAGGCACTTGGCATTTTGGAGAGAGTCCCAGATGGAGAGCCAACTACATGGTGTCACCGTATGGTAATAACCAGGAAACATGACGGCTCGCCACGTCGCACTGTCGATTTATCTCCTCTGAATAAATTCTGTCAAAGGGAGACATTTGCTATGGAACCTCCTTTCAAACTCGCTCGACGCATTCCCAGTGGGACGTGGAAGACGGTGACTGACGCATGGAACGGATATCATAGTGTGCCGCTCCGTGAATCAGATCGTCATCTTACCACATTTATCACACCGTTTGGCCGCTGGCGTTATACCAGGTCTCCACAAGGTTTTTTATCCTCTGGCGATGGTTATAACCGACGCTTCAGTGCGATTCTGACGGATTTCTTACGCCAAGAAAGGTGCGTTGACGATACAGTGTTCTATGACAACAATCTGGAGGAACATTGGTGGCGGACGATCGACTTCCTTTCTCTCGTTGGACGAGCGGGAATCGTTTTAAACCCGGATAAATTTCAATTCGCCCAGCAAACCGTAGACTTTGCTGGCTTTCGTGTTTCCGCTTCGTCGGTGGAACCTCTTCCTAAATTCTTGGATGCTATACGCGAGTTTCCCACTCCGGCGAACATCACCGACATCCGCAGCTGGTTTGGCTTGATCAATCAGGTAGCAAACTATGCCCAACTTCGAGACCATTTGGCTCCTTTTAAACCGTTCCTTAGTCCCAAGCGGAAATTTGAATGGTCCAGTGAATTGGAGGAAGCGTTTGTTGCGTCGAAACACGCTATCATTAATGCGATTCGACATGGTGTGGAAATATTTGATCCTTCAAAGCCAACTTGCCTTCGGCCCGATTTTTCCAACCGCGGCATCGGCTATTTCCTCCTTCAGAAGCATTGCATGTGCTCCTCCGAAATTCCGGGTTGCTGCTCAATGGGTTGGCGTGTGACATTGGCTGGTTCTAGATTTCTCTCTTCAGCTGAACAACGATACGCTCCGATCGAAGGTGAAGCTCTGGCTGTTGCTTGGGGATTAGAACAAACAAAATATTTTACTCAAGGATGTGACACTCTCGTGGTTGTGACTGACCACAAACCTCTCATTAAAATATTTGGTGATCGCGCCCTCGATGAGATAACAAACACAAGATTGTTTCGCCTCAAGCAGCGTACTCTTCTTTGGCGCTTTCACATTGCTTACTTGCCTGGATCCTCTAATTGCGCAGCAGACGCAACGTCCCGACACCCAGCGTCAACCAGTGATATCGCTGAAGTCCGATTGTCTCCGGTCGTGATGGCACCTGAAGATAAAGAGGAAATCCTTTTGGCTTCAATTAGACTAGACACTTGCCAAGAACTGTGTATCAAATGGGACAAGCTGGCGTTTTGTACCGCTAACGACCCCAGTTTGCGCGATTTAATGCAAGCCATTCGGCAGGGCTGTAACCCCGGCGACGCTCGGGATGTTTCGTATGGGCAATATTTACCGTTCTTCGAAAGTTTTTATATTCAGGATGGTGTAATTATGTACCGTGATCGTGTTGTTGTGCCGCCAGACTTGCGTGCAGAAGTCCTTAAGACTCTTCATGCTGCACACCAAGGGGTCTCGACGATGGAGAGACGCGCCCGTGCTACTATTTTTTGGCCTGGGATGACCCATGATATTAACATGAAACGTGCTTCCTGTGTATACTGCAACCGTAATGCGCCTTCGCAAGCTGCCACACCCCCTACATTTTCAGCACCTCCCAGTACTCCCTTTGAGAAAATTTTTGCTGATTATTTTGATTACGGAGGTCGCCATTTTCTCGTCATTGGGGATAGATTGTCGGGATGGTCGGACGTATTCGTGACCACAGTAGGGTCCCACGTGGCGGGTGCGGCAGCTTTAGTTCGCCTTCTTCGGACTTACTTCGCCACCTTCGGCGTACCCGAGGAACTTTCCTCCGATGGAGGGCCTGAATTTAGAGCGTCTGCCACCCAAAATTTTCTGCAGACCTGGGGGGTTGGTCACCGGGTTTCGTCAGCGTATTTTGCCCAATCTAATGGTCGCGCCGAGGTGGCGGTTAAGACGGCTAAGAGACTTCTCATGGCCAACGTTAGTCCGAATGGCGACATCAACAATGATGCTTTCTTGCGTGCCATGCTTCAACTTCGTAACACGCCCGACCCTGATTGCGATATGTCGCCGGCAGAAATTGTGTATGGCCACCCATTACGTGATGCTTTTTCGTTCATTAATCGTTTGGAGAAGTTTTCGAATCGTTATGTTCGTCGTTCTTGGCGTGAGGCATGGCGGGCTAAAGAAACTGCTTTGCGGGTACGTGCTGGGCGTATGCACGATGCTTTAGGTGCTCATGCTCGACCCCTAGCTGCTTTGAAATGTGGCGATCGTGTATTTATTCAAAATCAAACTGGCCCACACCCCCACAAGTGGGATAAGATTGGTATTGTAGTTGAGGTGTTAAAGTTTGATCAATATTGTGTTAAAATTGAGGGATCGGGCCGTGTTACCAGACGCAACCGACGTTTTCTTCGGTTAGCTCCGGGGCCCCACTACCGTCCAGTGAATACTGGCACGTTTTCTGACCACGACCCCCCGTCTAGTACACCTGAGCAATCAACTCCGACTTCCTCAGATGCTGGCTCTTCAGACTCTCAGTTGGTGCATCGCCCCGCTCCTACACCGATCCCCGATGAGCAACATAACCGTGATGGCTTTTCACCGGGTACTGTCGGAGCAACTCCTTCCCTTGACACGTCCGAACCACTTGTCTCGCCTGATATTCCACAGTTGCCCTTGCGGCGATCCACACGCACCAGGGGCTCTGCAAAAGAATTAGACCCCGCGACTGGTCAATGGGTGGTTAAAGGCCTGTATTGTTAGTTAGTTTTTGTTTTACGCTACTAACTGAGGGGGGATGTGTAAGTGTGGCCTTTCTCCTTTACTACGTACTATGCTGTGCTTGTATGCTGCGCGCTTATTTGCTTTGATGTGGTTGCACGAGTCTTGCTTTTTTAGTCGAGCTACTTCTTTCGCTGCTATGCTAGCTTTCAGTTAAGGTTGTTGCGGGAGCGTGTAGTTAGAGTTAGGGAGGTTATCGCTTAGCTTGTTTTAACTAGTCATTTCTTTCTGCAGATATTTCGTTTCGATCATTTTCTAGTAATTATATTCAAGTGAAAATGAGTGATCTCTTTTTATTATAGATAAACAACGAACTAAGCAAAGCTGTTGCTAGCAAGACATCACTTAGTTTGGTTGAAGTTGCAACATTTCCACATTTAAAGGTAATTTTGTAGCTCGTATTAAAATACGGCGTAAACATTGCATCCATATTTATCTATATAACCTTCGTTGGAATGAAACTGTTTTCGTAACTTTAACGGTAAACTTCACTGCAAAAACACCTTTGCACAGATATAAACAGAACAAAAAAGGGAAAATAACATCCCCAATCATCCTGTATGCATGCATACTACACACCAGTTAGTATTGGGTCTTTTACCTCGTCGCAATAGTAACTGGCTGGAATAAACAATAAACATTCACAAAATTTCTTACGGTACGTAACACTATTAATATTAAATGTAATGTTCTTTGAGCAGGTTGCAAATAGACGTCCTTACATGCAGAGGATGGCAAGTAAAAAATTGAAGTCCACGTTACGATCTGGTCAAAAAATAAAGAAGATAATAAAGTGCTACATTGACTTGAAAGGAGTATCAACAGATCTTTTGGGTGAAACTGAGGTGGGTTGACTGGACCTTGCATACTCGTACGAAACAGCACTGCAGAGCATTTAGCTGCAAAACAGAAAAATATTCACATTGCTAGGAAACTACCTGGAATGAAAACTTTAAGTGCACCAAATTTGTTCTAATCGTATAGCAAGGATTCTTTGGGAAAGTTGCAACCTGTTTTCGCATTTCAGGCTAACTTGCTGTTGGAGAAACCGAAGTTTTGTGAAGATTCAGGAGAAGCAAAGGTATCTCAAGTAACTAAACTGCGATAACCATCGTCGCACTTGAAACATATCCGGGTGAAACAGACATTTTTTCGAAAAGCAGATTAATGCAATCATAAACTGAAAATGAATATACACATATATCAACTGAATTAGAAAAATCACGAGTAATAACGATATAGTAGCTTATGTATATACAGGGTGGCCCACTTAAAAGTCGCCCTGAAACTGTAGTAGAGAAGAAGAATATTCTTTTATTGTTTATGTTATAAAAGATGCTGGAAGTGCTCCCCGTTGACATCTATGCATTTCTGTGCACGTTTACTTTTAAATGGGCACTCCAGCATCTTTTATAACATCAACAATAATAGAATGTTCTTCTTCTCTACTACATTTTCTGGGCTACTTTTTAAGTGGGCCACCCTGTACAATTGTACATGCTCAAAATAATTGATCAAACGATATACTATTATACTTACAAGTAAACCCAAGCCTTCGGAAATCGTCAATATTATTGTTACTTTAAGTGGACTTCTTCGAAAGCTGCTCCTTTAAAAGTTCTTGAAGAGCATGAAATCGCTACTCATACGAACTTCATCTACCAACAACAATACAATCTTGGTAAGTAATCTGTGAGATTATATGCCAGCATTATAGGTTACGAGTTTCACGCGTGCAATCTTGCAAGAGCAATATTTCAACACAATTAACTGATTTTAAAAATGCAGAGGTTGGTTCGAAATCTCCAATTCATTGGGATGAAGAAACTAGCACGCCTTACGTTGTCATCCAAAAAATTATACGAGGATGCCACATGGGTTACGATCGAAACAAAGCCTACAATGCTAAACGACATGTTGTTCCTGCTCAAGTAAGATTTATGAGATGATTTAAGTACGCAACTCCCTTTGAATCAGATTTATGATATAGCCCAGACAAATTCGCATTAAATAACAGAAAATAACAATAAAGAAATCAACACTTTTAATAAGAAATCATACTTTTTTATACTGCAGTTGCAAGACCAACATGCGTCCAGAAAGAATATGATTTTCCAAGGTTCTAAAAAAGTAGGCTGTAAGGCAAATGTGAAGATCATGGAATGCATCAAGTTTCCGCAGTACAAAGTAAGGCAATATACCTACAAATATGTCTTGCAATACTTAAGAATTTCAGTCATGTCCATGATAATGTTAAACGTTACTTTAAGCCAAAAAAGTAAGTGTTTGAGTGGTACTAAAAACATTTATTCAACCGCTTTTGGAAAGCTGCTTACAAATCCACAAACATATGTTAGCGGTTACCGGTACTTTGCTGCTAATTTCAAAATAATTTGTGATATTCAGGTAACCAATCTTTCTTCATCGTGTATTTGCAATGCCAAGGATTTGCTGCGTCACGAAGTTGGGCAGAACTCCGATGTGTGTAAACAAGTAGCATGGTTGGTGTGTCTTCTCGCGAAAGATCAACACACGAATCATAGTTTGGGAAAGGTATTATGACTGATTTTTTTTGCAAAAGACCTTGATTAATGGATGATATGTGAGTGTGATCTTCGGTCTTTCGATTGTATTTCAACAATTTTATTATGACAGGGTGCTGGAATTCTGCAACCAGTCGATAAACGAGTTACTTCAAAAATTGGAGAATTAATCGACAACGGCGTCAGCAATATTCGCGAAATAGAAAGAAGTTTGAAAACATACATTGTTCATGATTTGTTTAAAGATCAGGTGCCGCCACTTTTTTCCAATCGACGTTTTTTCCCTACACTTGCAGACATTCGGAATCATTATAATGCATGCTTCAATAAACGTAAACTAGCAAACATTGACCAAAAAAATGTTTATTGCCTTGTGGAAAAATGGAAAAAGGTGGCTACAGATGACGATAAATTCTTATTTCGACCTTATAAAGCTAGTATTGATGGAAATGCTGCAGGCACAGATGAAATTAAAAGAGAAACACCCCAAACACTGTTATTTATCCATCAAATGGCATGGCAGCGAAGGCTGTTGCTTCGCTACGGACAAAACATGTGCCTACTAGATGCAACGTACAAAACATCAAGATACGCACTGCCGTTTTTTCAACTGTGCGTAAAAACAAACGTGGGATACCAAGCGGTTGCCACCTTTGCAATTCAAAACGAGTCAGAAGATGATATTGCTGAAGCACTGCAGTGCATTCAGGAATGGAATCCGCAATGGAAACCACGTATTTTTATGACCGACAAGTGTGATGCAGAAATTAAAGCTGTAGAAGCTACTTTTTCTGGTATGTTGAGCTTTAAAATATAAATAAGTAATAGCATACAAAGAGTACCTAAGTAAATGTTCAATAAATTTCACTTAAAGTAACGTTATATTAAAAAAAGTCGCTACTTTAAAATGTAATAGAATGTAACAGAGTTGTTATTCACTCAATAATATGGGCTTTTTCATTTTGAACGTGGGGCCCATCTTCGCCACTTAGCGCCTGAGCAACACAGCTCCGAAGAATCATCGCAGCGTTGGCGAGCTGTTGACGAACCGCGCTCGTTTTGACTGGCCCGAGAATCAAATCCCATACCTTCCGCACCGAAAGCGAACTCTTAGCAACTGAGCTATCCGACCGGTTTGGCTAAGATAGGGTTTTCAATATCATTTCCGATGGCGCCATTGAGAAATGCTATCCTATGAATAAAATAAATAATAATGAGAAAAATACCGCAAATACTAGTCATGTTTACATTGATGCTAAATAAGATAAATTAAGATATGTTGTCTTTACTTGAAGAAAATTCAGCATCAGATGACATAAGATAAAAAACCGAAACCCTGTAAACACCCTTTGTCCTATTTCAACCCAGTGGTTGTAAGGTGGTGATATTTTTTAAACTTTTGTTTGTGTGACAGGTTGCCTTGTTTTACTTTGCAATTTCCACCGAGAGCAGGCTTGGGAGCGTTGGGTTAAAAAAGCAGATAACGGAGTTGGAGAAAAAGAGAGAAGCAATACACTGTTGCTCATGCGGGCTGTTGCAAAGGCTGAAAATGAAAACGCCTACCAAATGGCATTGAAAAATTTAACGAATAGCGAAGTTTGAAAGAAGAACAAACGGTTTCAAAGATACTTCGAAAACCACTGGCTGACGCAAAAGGAGGTGAGAATCAGCTGCAGTACTTCAACGGGTAGAAGATGAATGGCTAACTGTACGCTACTTGCTTAACAATCAACACAGTTCCGAGTAGTTTACAACCTTCATACACTCATTCTTACAATATTGCAGAGAATTGTTCTGCAGCAATATTCTTTTTATTTCAGCGATGGGCCAAGCATTACCGCATAAATGTTCTACAAAATGCAATTCACACAAACAACGGAGTGGAAGTACAGAATAGAATTCTCAAATCATGCATGAGATTTCGTACCGACAAGTCTTTTTCTGGTCTGGTGACTGTTGTGCATAATCTGTTTTTACCGGAAGCATTTCTCAAGTAGGTCTTCGTTTAATTTTTAACCGATTTAAGTTGCTTCTAAATATCGCTACTGCAGCAAATCATGACATGGATGTTACTAGTAACTTTTAAGCATTAAAGTTAAAGCGCAGTAATTTTTATCAGCATGCATACCATTTTCGTCATGGTACAGCCAAAGCGTTTCAGTTTTAACAGCTCAGATGGCCGAATGACAGCTCAGATGGCGGAGTAGTATAAAGCCTCTGTCTCTTGAGCTGTAGACTCGGGTTTGATTCCGAGTCGGGTCAAACCAATGACTTTAAAAATTGGTATTCACAGCTTCCCTGCTTGACGCTCAGCATTAATGGGATAGTGTGGAGAACAAGCCGGCAAGTTTACTTGTTGTGCCGTTGGGAAAGGCACTTAGCGGGATTGCCCCATCTTGGTGTGGTAGACAGATGGCTGGCAACTCCTAAGCTAGCTCATACAGCGGACTGATCGCTTTCTCGTGATAGGAGGATAAATATGCAACTAACTAACTAACAGTGCTAATATGTTGGTGTAGATACAAACGAGAAAACGAAGTAGCATCGGATTCGTACAAGCGGTATGACGCTTCCGTTCCCCAATACCTTCGGAATAGACCGCGAAAAATTGTCAAGCATTGTATGAAGCGATTTATATCAGCAAGAGAAATAAAGGAAAACTCCATCACCAGAAAGGAAGACGTCTATTTAGTGAAAAGTACTTCGAGCAATGAGGTGTATAAAGTCAGTCTATGCAACGAATATAACTTTCCAAGTTGTAGTTGCAAAGATTTTGACTACCCTTTTTTACCATGTAAACACATGTTTACTATATTCCAAAAATATGCTGATGTAGGCTGGGAGAGTTTACCTTCGTGGTATCGAGATTCCGCACATATGGTTCTGGATCAAGAAGTACTTTCCAATACGATCGATACATCTAAATCTGAAAACAAAACTATAGGCGAAGATTTTGCTCCAGATCAATTTCTCCAACAAGAGGTGTCAAAGGAAGATGACAAATCATGCAATATAATGAATACCAGTGGTGAATGTACTTACGCTGAGAAAAAAAAAAGTTATGGATAAAATCAACAATTTTATTTGTGAAATTCGCAATACATCATTCGATGTCAGGTCATTAGAAGCACTAAAAGAAGCCGAAACTAACCTGGAAAACATTCCAAAGTCTCTAATGAATTCTCGCAGTTATCAAAATGGTATACGATTATCTACTTGCACAAGCAAACCTCGTAAGGTTTTGAAAATAAAAAGGAAGTCAACATCATCTTTTTGTGATGAACTGCCTAGAAAATACACCAAACCTAATCCGTATTCTTCCCGCGTAGGCGAAAAGGCAAATGAAATGAAACGTGTACATGCGGTTACTACACTTTGTCCGATGATTAATACCTCTTTTGTGGGAAACGCGCGCAATCTTGACGCAACAGAGGAGAGCAAATGCACTAGCAAAGAATGCACTTCGATTGTACCACATTTGGCATCAGTACAATAATCGTCCCCATCCGAAAATCTTTTAAAAAACGGACCGCATTCTCTTTCTTTCATACACCTCAAATCCATAGAACCAGTTTTAACTGCAGGCGAGTTGAATGTGCTAAAGTCGCATGACAATAGATTCATTTGTGGATGGCTCTACGATGAAGTACTTAATAGTTATCTATGGCAATTGTGTAAACAAAACCACTATTGCATATATGCTTCATCAACTATAACACAAATTATAGAAAATGGAAAAAGCATAAAAAATTTATGGAAAGATGAGCAGCTCCAAAACAAAAAGCTAATATTTCTTCCGTGGAATCCCTTTGGAACTAATTGGATTTTGCTTGTGGTTGACATTGCAAACCGCAAGATGCTGTATTTAGATCCGTTGCAGCTCAGCACAGCGCCTACTATGTTGATGTTACGGGCTAAGAAATTAGTTGACAAGTTGCTGCTCGAAAAATTTAGTTTTTGTGTGGAATCAGTGAAAGAACTTAAAAGATTTCTACAACCCGATCAAGATAGTTGTCGCGTGGTTGTCTGCATTTATGCCTAGCTTTTAGCTGCTGGCAAACCTCTACTCACAAATCCTTTGCCTATAACTGTATCTCGTAAACAAATTTACGATACTATACCAGGAAACTGTTTAAAATCAAAAGGCAAGAAGAACCAGTGTCACCTTTTTGATGATGTGGAGAAAACCGAATGGATTGAATGCACTAGGTGTTCACAGTGGATGCACTGCTCATGTGCAGGCATTGCTCTATCGGAAGGCCACAAGTACGATAATTTTACTTGTCCACCTACAATTCATTCTGTCAGTGAATGAATACGATATTATTTTCAGCAAAAAGCCCATTTCTCACTCTGCAGCTATTTTCTTCTGATCTCAATTGATTGATCCTCTTTGATCGGATTCATCAGCGCATCAAAAAAATTGAAAGTCTGTACAATGCCATTTGAAGCAGCTGGGTTAATTGCCTCATGAGTTTATTTTAATCTATGTTTTCAATTTTAATGTGAGACTGACAAGTTTTTGCGTTTTTTCCTCTTTTAATGCATGTAAATGTTTTTCTTTCAAGTTTTCAATGTTGTGTTTTAAGTTTATGTGCATTGTGTCAGTATGATAACGTCAGTTACTGCCTAGGTGTGGCTGACTCAGAAGCTTGTAAACTTGTGAAGTATTTTGTCGTTTCTGTCCTGCGCTCTTTGTTAATGCGTTCTGGTGAAATAAACGTGACAGTCGGTTACTTTATAGACATCATGGCAAAGCATTGCCACATGTGTGGCAAGCAAAAAATTTCATGCAGTATGTTGGATTACTCTAATAACACAGCTGCAGCTCATTCCACATATAGCTGTTAAACTAAAGATCATGTGCTGAAAAGTGTTATTGGCCAATGGTCAAATGTTGATGCATACTAAAGTTCATCTCTAGTTCATTATTTCCAATTTTTTGTGATGCTAAAAAATGGTCAAGGTTGTTCATACAAAATAATGAATGTAGCAAAATGCATTTGCAGCTGTTCATAAACTTATGAACAGCTGCAAATACAAGACTTTCAAGTACAGACTTTCAATTTTTTTGATGCGCTGATGAATCCGATCAAAGAGGATCAATCTATTAAGATCAGAAGAAAATAGCTGCAGAGTGAGAAATGGGCTTTTTGCCGAAAATAATATCGTATTCATTCACTGACAGAATGAATTGTAGGTGGACAAGTAAAATTATCGTACTTGTGGCCTTCCGATAGAGCAATGCCTGCACATGAGCAGTGCATCCACTGTGAACACCTAGTGCATTCAATCCATTCGGTTTTCTCCACATCATCACAAAGGTGACACTGGTTCTTCTTGCCTTTTGATTTTAAACAGTTTCCTGCTATAGTATCGTAAATTTGTTTACGAGATACAGTTATAGGCAAAGGATTTGTGAGTAGAGGTTTGCCAGCAGCTAAAAGCTAGGCATAAATGCAGACAACCACGCGACAACTATCTTGATCGGGTTGTAGAAATCTTTTAAGTTCTTTCACTGATTCCACACAAAAGCTGAATTTTTCGAGCAGCAACTTGTCAACCAAGGAGTTGCCGATCATCTGTCTACCACACCAAGATGGGGCAATCCCGCTAAGTGCCTTTCCCAACGGCATAACCAGTGAACTTGCCGACTTGTTCTTCATAATCCATAAAATGCTCAAGGATTTCTTGGATAGAACTAGTTTTCGTAAAAAGCCGAATTTTAATTAATAGAAAAAACCCAAGTCTCTAATCAGGGAGTCAAAAAATCAGCAGATGAAATTCTACAACCTCGCCCAACCAACTAGGTCTAAACACAGTGTAGAATGTAGAATTTCATCTGCGAGGTTGTAGAACTTCACCTGCTAATTTTTTGACCCCCTGATTAGAGACTTGGGTTTTTTATTGCAAGCTCATCGCGATTGGTGGTATTTATAGCGACGAAATTTTTACAACATTCAAACGCCCATTTAACAACAAGTATCGGTACTCTTATTCAACTTATAGAAGATCGCACATGAATACATTACAAAGAAAAATATAGATTAGCCTCAACTGATATTTTAAATCTCTAAAATGTACAGTCCATCTACAATTCTACCGTAAGCATCTGTAAATGCGGGGCTATCGTAACCAGCGACTAATCTACCTTATAAAATTATTATCAAAGTTCAGATCCACCAATTTTGACCTTTGATATTTTCAGTTCTGTCATGGAGCCCTCTCTGCTGAAGAAGCTACTGGTCGCCAGATGTAGCTAATAATTAAATATTTTATTTCACCTAGGTCCATTGCAGTTAGCTATCACACACTCTGATAAATTTATATCGACAGCCATTTAGGCGATCCTGAGATAAAACGAAACAGTTAAAGAATGACGAAAGATCCCAGTTGGCGATTTACGATAGTGAATGGTAATCCATCAAATTGATCAAAACGCGAAAAGGAAATAGAGGATAAAAGTTCAACAATTCGTTTCACTGTTGAATTTTAACCCTAAAAGAAATAATCATAAGCGACATGCTGAGCAAATTGACAAGCTGTAACCTACAGTTACATTTTACGATTTCCGTGACTTATGAAATAAGCTCAATAACAAAATATGGCGGCCAGTTGGCGTAAAGGTAAAGGTACGGGACAGCGGGTGCAAGCACACATTGTTTAGGCCATTTTCAATTGTCGGCCCATTACATTTTTCAATCACGAATGATTGAACGCTGTTAAGGGACATATATGACGAACAACACATACACAAAACCCTTCGCACTTCCGCTTGTGCCGAGCGCCTGGCGCGAAAGCTGCGAATACTATTTTTAAAGTCTTTATAATGACCCGACTGGGAATAAAACCCCAGTCTACCGGCTACTAAGTGGACGCTCTTAGCCGATACACCAAGCGCCGGTTTGTAATGGTTATAGAAATCGCTTCTGGTGCGGTAGGTCACGGGTTCTCTCCCTGGGCCAGTCAAACCGAATACAGTCGCAAACCGCTCGCTACAGCTGCGATAATTCTTCAGCACCGTGTTAGGCTACCTAGGCACTAAGCAGCGGAGTTGGGCCCCTTCACACATCACACGCTTCGTCGTATTACGGCGAGCATAATGCAGGTTCGATTTTTTTTTGAAGAAAAAAATACCAGACATAGTCTCAAGTTTTCACAGGTCCTTAGTGGAATTTTCGGTCTTGATGTGGTTGTGGTATTATGCCTGCAATTTATTAGCAAGCGCGTTATAGCGTTTTGATCGCTTTCGCGTAAATACAACAAAAGTGCCTTCAGAGCCGGCATCAGAGCAATCAACTTAGGGGGGCCAAAAGTTTATCAGGGAGGACCAAAGTTTGGATTAATGTTTTAAATTATTAAAACACTTCAAAAGCTTTCATGTGCAAGCTTATTTATCAACGAGAACTTTACAACGAACTGACATTTTTCTGAATTATAAAATGTCGAATTTTTTAACCTTACAAAAACATGAACAACGAAGAACAACGTGCCGTGTGCCCCCAAAAAGGTTATTGGGTGAGCCCCAGAAAGAAAAAAAAGTCTATCCAAATAATTGTAGCCTAAATCAAATACAAAAGCACGTTAATTTAACGAATTCAGTTCAGTGGCAAATGTAACGTTTAACTCGACTCAGTAACAATTAGATTAGGAGGGCCAAGGGTTGCTGATTGGGGGAGCCGCCCCCCCCCTCTTAGCGCCGGCCCTGAATGCTGCTGTAGCTTTAACGAAAAAATCGAAACCAACAATGGACTTTAAACCGACTCAGTCGTACTATAAGCCAGGGGCGTATTCTCCATGCATGCAAGGCATGCATTGCATGCCTAGTCGATTGCCATTCACCAAAGAAAATTAATAATAATATTTTTGAAAATATATCTAAAAAAATTTCTCGATTTTTATTTGAGAAATTTTTCCGCGTCAGAAAAGCATTAAACATGCAGACCATTTTGAATATTTACAAATGGCAACACTTAAGAGTAGCCGGGTATCACCGCGGACAACCGCATAGGCACATAAGGGCTGGTAACGTTACCTGAGAAATACGTTGTTTTGCCTGAGAAATACGTTGCAGGGCTGGTAACGTTACCTGAGAAATACGTTGTTTTGCCTGAGAAATACGTTGCAGGGCTGGTAACGTTACCTGAGAAATATGTTGTTTTGTCCGAGAAATACGTTGCAGGTCTCGTTTGGCAAATGACTAATTAAGGGGCGCCCTATTTTGGGGACTTGGGATATGACAATGACTAATGCAAAATGATATGTAGCACCCTCTAGTGGCCGAATATATCAAATTATTGTTTTTGAAGAGGAATGAAAAACATGCAAATGTTTATGAATCCATGTAAGCTCTATGATTTCATGTGGGGCACGACTATGCATAGGGGCACACGTACTACAATTCTAGCACCCCCTAGCGGCAGAAACCATTACTGTTTTGACTTGGGTTAGGAATGTAAAATAAATGGGCTCAGGGGCAAATGATCACTTAGCTATTTGGCGCAAATGGGCACTTGAAAAAAATGGGCACCAGAAAAAATGAGCGCAATTGTATGGGCAACTGGTCACCGGGGCAAATGGGTATTTGGGGCACTTAATTGGACAAACAAGAACTTCTGAGGCCAATGGGCACAGGGACAAGTTGGCATTGGGGGCAAATGGGCACTTGGGGAAAATGGGCGCCAGAAAACATGAGCACCAGAGCAAACAGGTATTTGCGGCAAATGGGCACTTTGGAGCATAATGGGCACCTTGGGACCGATGGACATTAGGGCTAGTGAGCATTGGGGAAAATGGGCATTTGGGGCAAATGCACACCAGGAAAAATGAGCACCAGGGCAAATCAGCAATTGGGGCAAATGGATATTTTGGGACCGATGGACATTGTTGGGATTGGGGGTTTTAGGGTCGGAGGGGTTGGGGATGGAGGGGCTGGAGTCGGGGGGTTGGGGTTTGGGGTCGGGGGGTTTGGGGTTGGAGGAGTTGGGGACGGGGGGAGAGTTGGGGTCAGGGGGGTTGGGGTTGGTAGGTTAGGGTCAGAAAGCTAGGGGTCGAGATGTTGGAGGTGTTGGGGTCGAAGGGATTGGGGACAAGGGGGTTAGGGTTGAAAGAGTTGGGGACGGCCTGGGTTGGGGTCGGGGGGTTGAAAATGTTGGGGTCGAAGGGGTTGGGTATGGGGGCGTTGGGGTCGGGGGGCTTGGGATCGGGGGGTTGGGACGAGGTGTTGGGGACGGGGGGTGGGGTTGGGGGTTTTGGGTCAGGGAGTTTGGGTCGGAGGGGTTGGGGTCAGAGGGGGTTAAGGTTGGGGGGGTTAGAGTCGGAGGGGGTGGGGTCGAGGGGGAGGGGTCGGAGGGGTTGGAACGGGGGGTGGGGTTGGGGTCGAGGGTTTGGGGTCGGGGGGGTTGGGTCGGAGGGGTTAGGGTTGGGAAGGTTAGGGTCGGAGGGGGTTGGGGACGGGGGGGGTTGGGATCGGGGGGTTGGAAGGGTTGGGGTCGGGAGTGTTGGGATCGGGGGGGTGAGGTTGGGGGTTTGGGTGGGGGGTTGGGGTTGGAGGGGTGCTTTCACGGAGAACTATGTTACTATCTATGTGTCATAAATTTTAGGAAAAAAAATTATTTTTTTGAGGGGGATGTGTGGCTATTCTGTATTCTACTTTGCTGTTCTTGTGTAAAACCTTCTGATATGGTTCTTGTGTTGAGTTTCCAGCCCGTTGTCTCTGCGAGCGCTCAGGTTCGCAAGATGTGATACGCGCGGCACGTCTTGCTTGCCTCGAGGCTTCAGTGATTGCGAGCCCAACCTCTGTTCGAAATCGTTAATCAGTTTTGAACGTTTTTTAATGAGTTTAAAATTTATCCGTTTTGAGTTAATAAAAATTTCAGTTGCTTCTTTCGGAATTGGTGTCAACATCAAATTAGAAAAAGGTGAACGATTAGCTAAAGGGTCGAGGGGGTTGGGATTGGGAAAGTTGTCGTCCTCTCGTCAAATCGTCCTTGCGTCAAATCGTCTTCGCGTCCAATCGTCATGTACTATTGGGCATTTGGGGCAACATTGGTGGGCTTTCTATCAAGATAGACTCTTCTGCTTCATCGATTCCGTGATAATAATACATTACTTAAGTCCTCGAAGCGAAAATATCTTGCCTTCCCACGATGCACAATTGGAGTTACAGTCAGTGGGACAAATTAAGCAACGCAGTTTCGAAAGCAAGGGGATATAGATAGTGACGTAAAAAACGGTTGTTTTGCAGTTGTTTGTTTGAACCCGTTTCTTTTTTTGTTTTTTTCACGCAACTCTACCTGATAAGTCTAAACAAGTTTGTTTTTAATGCAAAGCTTGGTAAGTAGCTTGAAATCGCTTTAACAAATCGAACATGACAGTAGGTGGTGGAATGATATTGCTTAATTTTCATTTTTTATTTGTAGCGTAGATTAGTGTGAATCTTACCTAACGCTTACCATGTAAACCTGTTTTTCGATTTGCACGGTTCGGATGTGCTCAATTCTCAGTTCCGTAGCCCAACCACGATGCGTTAACTTACTAAACAAACAAAGTTAACGCGTTGCGTTAAGTACAACAAAAGTTGAGCAGTATACCGCCCCTTTTCTCCATTTAGGCTAATAAAGTTCATGAACGCTTTGATGGTTGGAGTGGTTTTTGTTACGGTAATTTGGTCACAGGAGCGCCAACTCTTACTGAACCGTTTAAAGCACTCAGCGGAATGTAACACACATGATTTTAGTTTTTTGAAAAACCGAACACTTACGAACCACAAAAAATACCAGTTTAACTCATACCCAAAGCTATAGCGCAAAAATATTCTTAACAGGACAGGCACACAAGGTTTTAGTAACATGGCGAAAGAAAACATTTGAAGTAACAGGTAACACTTCAGTCAAGGCTGCATTAAGGGGGATCTGTGGGCGCAATTGCCCAGGGCGCCCGGCAAAAAGGGCCCTCCAACAACTACACAAGCTACGAAAAAGTGATTTAAGAAGGAAACATATTGACTAGGCTACACGAGGTTGTATTACAGAGTAGTTAAGAGAATGGGGCAATTTTGTAATCGGACGGGGCCTGGGACTCTCCGTCATTGACATAACATAAAAGAATTGGCAAAAAGATGTGGCATAATGCTGTGCATTATCATGCGAAGACGATTTGACGCGAAGACGATTTGACGCGAAGACGATTTGACGCAAGGACGATTTGACGAGAGGACGACAACTTTCCCGACCCCAACCCCAACTCCCCCAACTCCCCCAATCCCAACCCCCTCGACCCTTTAGCTAATCGTTCACCTTTTTCTAATTTGATGTTGACACCAATTCCGAAAGAAGCAACTGAAATTTTTATTAACTCAAAACGGATAAATTTTAAACTCATTAAAAAAACGTTCAAAACTGATTAACGATTTCGAACAGAGGTTGGGCTCGCAATCACTGAAGCCTCGAGGCAAGCAAGACGTGCCGCGCGTATCACATCTTGCGAACCTGAACGCTCGCAGAGACAACGGGCTGGAAACTCAACACAAGAACCATATCAGAAGGTTTTACACAAGAACAGCAAAGTAGAATACAGAATAGCCAACCCTAACCCCCTCTGACCCCAACCCCCCCGTCCCAATCCTCCGACCCCAACATTTTCAACCCCCTCCACACCCGATCCCAACCCCCCGACCCTAACCCCCTCCGACCTCAACCCCCAACCCTAACTCCCTCTGACCCCAACATCCCCGACCCCAACCCCCCGATCCCGACCCCCCCGACCCCAACCCCTCCGAACCCAACCCCCCGATCCCAAGCCCCCCAACCCCAACCCCCTCCGACTCTAACCCCCCCAACCCTAACCCCCTCTGACCCCAACCCCCCCGTACCCAACCCATTTGACCCCAACCCCCCAATCCCAACCCCAACCCTCCCGACGTTAACCCCCAACCCTAACCCCCCCAACCCTAACCCCCTCTGACCCCAACACCCCCGACCCCAACTCCCCGATCCCAACCCCCCTGACCCCAAGCCTTCCGATCCCAACCCCCCAACCCTAACCCCCCCAACCCTAACCCCCTCTGACCCCAACACCCTCGTCCCAACTCCCCCGACTCCAACCCCCCAATCCCAACCCCCTCCGACCCCAACCCCCTCCGACCCTAACCCCCCCAACCCTAACCCCCTTAACCCTAACCCCCTCTGACCCCAACCCTCCGTCCCCAACCAGTCCGACCTCAACCCCCGATCCCAACCCCCCCAACCCTATCCCCCCAACCCTAACCCCCCCCCAACCCTAACCCCCTCCGACCCCAACACCCCCGACCCCAACCCCCCGATCCCAACCCCCCCGACCCCAACCCCTCCGAACCCAACCCCCCAACCCTAACCCCCCCAACCCTAATCCTCTCTGACCCCAACACCCTCGTCCCCCCCCCGACCCCAACTCCCTCAATCCCAACCCCCTCCGACCCCAACCCCCTCCGACCCTAACCCCCCCAACCCTAACCCTCTCTGACCCCAACACCCTCGTCCCCAACCCCCCGACCCCAACTCCCTCGATCCCAACCCCCCCCGACCCCAACCCCCTCCGACCCTACCCCCCCCAACCCTAACCCCCTCTGACCCCAACACCCCCGTCCCCAACCCCTCCGTCCCCAACCCCCCTTACCCCAACTCTCCCCCCGTCCCCAACTCCTCAAACCCCAACCCCCGACTCCAGCCCCTCCATCCCCAACCCCTCCGACCCTAAAACCCCCGATCCCAACAATGTCCATCGGTCCCAAAATACCCATTTGCCCCAATTGCTGATTTGCCCTGGTGCTCATTTTTCCTGGTGTGCATTTGCCCCAAATGCCCATTTTCCCCAATGCTCACTAGCCCTAATGTCCATCGGTCCCAAGGTGCCCATTATGCTCCAAAGTGCCCATTTGCCGCAAATACCTGTTTGCTCTGGTGCTCATGTTTTCTGGCGCCCATTTTCCCCAAGTGCCCATTTGCCCCCAATGCCAACTTGTCCCTGTGCCCATTGGCCTCAGAAGTTCTTGTTTGTCCAATTAAGTGCCCCAAATACCCATTTGCCCCGGTGACCAGTTGCCCATACAATTGCGCTCATTTTTTCTGGTGCCCATTTTTTTCAAGTGCCCATTTGCGCCAAATAGCTAAGTGATCATTTGCCCCTGAGCCCATTTATTTTACATTCCTAACCCAAGTCAAAACAGTAATGGTTTCTGCCGCTAGGGGGTGCTAGAATTGTAGTACGTGTGCCCCTATGCATAGTCGTGCCCCACATGAAATCATAGAGCTTACATGGATTCATAAACATTTGCATGTTTTTCATTCCTCTTCAAAAACAATAATTTGATATATTCGGCCACTAGAGGGTGCTACATATCATTTTGCATTAGTCATTGTCATATCCCAAGTCCCCAAAATAGGGCGCCCCTTAATTAGTCATTTGCCAAACGAGACCTGCAACGTATTTCTCGGACAAAACAACATATTTCTCAGGTAACGTTACCAGCCCTGCAACGTATTTCTCAGGCAAAACAACGTATTTCTCAGGTAACGTTACCAGCCCTGCAACGTATTTCTCAGGCAAAACAACGTATTTCTCAGGTAACGTTACCAGCCCTGCAACGTATTTCTCAGGCAAAACAACGTATTTCTCAGGTAACGTTACCAGCCCTGCAACGTATTTCTCAGGCAAAACAACGTATTTCTCAGGTAACGTTACCAAGGCCTCTCCATAGGCATGCAATTTTCGAAGTTGCTTTTTTGTCCCGCATCTAGTTGCATTAGCAGATTGGCGCTAAATCCGCGAATAACTACGTAAGAAGGCATGCAATCGTCAAATTGCATGCCTATGCGGTCTACGCGGTAAGACGACGCAGTAACTGGTAAGCGCTGAATAATCATAATACGGTAATCTATTTACTACGGTACCATGATGCAACAGATCTACTGTGTATGATACTGGTAAATAAGCTAGTATAAAAATGATAGGCTGGGAGACTGAGATCAAGCTGCAAAATATAAGCAAGCACGAATTTAGTTGTAATTGGTCTAGTTTAGGGGTACTGGTATGGTATACCTTACGGGTTCAAAGGGGTTAGGTCTAGTACCAGCCCCCAGGTTCAGTTTTGTTAGGATTAAATTTGGTTAGGGTTAAATTTAGTTAGGATTGACTTCAGTTAGGGCTAGATTTGGTTAAGGTCAGGTTAAGGTTATAAGTTAGGTTAAAGTTGGCAGACAGAAAAAGTGTGAGGGCTGTTACTGGACATGACTCGTTTGAAGTAGCGATAGGTAGACTTACCAAACCATGGAGTCTGAAATATTGGTACCGGTAAATAAATATCGGTAATGCAGATAAAAGAACATCATCTTAATGAAATTAAGATTCATTGTACAAATACTGGATAGAATATTGGTACTTGTAGGTGAAGTGTTACAGTTTATAGTACCGGTACTTGAGTAACATTAATTTTCATCAAGCTTTAAACCGAGACAATGAGCCAAGCCCAAGTCACAGCTTCAAGTTTGTCGACCAATAATGTTGTTAAAAAGTTGAAACAAAAAAAAAGTTTTACAGCTCCAACATTTCAAGATTGATTCTATCAAAACTACCCCACAGTTGAACATAAGTGGGTCTTGTCTAGAGTAAGCCGCCTGCGTCTAGATAAACTCGCCTGTATAAGGCGATGAAAGACATGGACGGCTTACTCTAGATAAGACCCAACATAAGTATCGGTAGCCTAAACCAACCAAAACTAGCTAAAGAAATTTTAATTCAGAAATTTTTAGTAACATTTACAAAAATTGGATATGCAGAAGCTCAACATCAAACAAATTGTACTGTTGGCCTTGCTTGTTATTTTTTAAAGACAACACTATAGGCCTATGGCTTGCTGAATTTTTTTTTCTGTCTGACTTATTTGCTTTGTACAGTGTATGATGTTGCAAATTAGGTTTTGACCCCTAAGTTAGTTGCTTACAATTTAAATGTAAGTTTGCCCTGTGTGTTTTCATTTGCTGGTCATGCTGTGCTTGTGACTGGGTCAAATTCTGATTTCTTCAGTTAATTTGTTGCTACTGCTTTATGGAGTAGTATAGTAATACTGTGGCATTATTTTAAATAGTTTGTTTCCATGCTTATTTCATTAGGTTGGTTAGAAGATTTGATGTACCGGTACCGGTAATTAAAGTTGCAATGCAGATATTAAAATCTTGGAAGCGGCTATTTCACCGGAAATTCCGGTTATCAAAGTTTGAAAATCGTGGTTTGCGGAACTGGAAACATCCCCTAACGGTTTTCCTACTGTGAGAGTCGCACTACAGGAACCGAAAACGGTTGAACACAACTACGATTTTTCAAACTTCGGTAACCGGAATTTTCGGTGAAATAGACACTTCGTAAAATCTTTATCTCATTTTTGTATGATTAGCTTCGTTATGCTTCAGCAACTGTTACCCTTGGAATCAAAACACAGGTTCATCATCTTGGTTTATCGTCAAAACTGCAGAAATTAGAGTGCTTATGTTAATAGTGCTTCCTTGTGGTTTTACACCAGTTAATAGAAAATTATCTGCTTTCAATTTAATCTTTAATTCCCCATGATCATTTGTCAATTGGTGTGGGTTAGTGGTAGTTGTCAGCAGTGAATTGAATGATTGACTTGTCAAAATTTAACCCTGGATGAAGTAGGACGTCGTATTGTTTATCTATGGCTTTTTATACATAGAGTGACTATATGGTGTACGAGTTTTTTGGAACTTCCTATGTAAGTTCAGTTACAGGTGTTGTTGTAGTATGGTATGTTTTGTTACCACTGCATAAAAGCTTCAGAATATCATTTATCAAGTATTTTTGAATTATATTGTGGCATATCCCCACATGTATACTTCAACTTCACAGAGTCTTATAGATTTCCGGTGTTTTATTTTTCCAATATTTTGTGAATATGTTTTCAGGTACCAAGGGTAAGATTTTTTATGAAAGCCTAATTAATGGAGTAGTGGAATAGATACTACTTGCTGTGAAAAACTTCCAAGTTGTGCAAATGACTCAACAATACCAGACTTATATATCTGAAGAAAGAAAAAGTATTTGTGTAACAAAACAGCATTTAGTTTGAAAAAATATGGATTGTCACTAGAAAAGCATTTGGTTTGATTCATAACTGCTGGTACACATTCGATGAATGGGATGAAAGTTGATTATTTGCAATTACATTGTGGCGAGAAATTATCAACAACATTCTCAGATGGATCGGAATAGCGTGGGCAAAATTTCTTTCTGACTCAATAGGGTGGCTTCTGAGTCGAAGACTTCACGGTCCCTTCAGAGTCACCCTGTCACTAATCTTTATGTTATCTATCTAATGCCTGTGTTTTTGTCTTATCCGTTGTGGTTGGTGACAAATAAACAAACTTGAACTTGAACTTTCTGAAACCAGCCATTAATCTGAAAATTAGGCGATCACGGGCATGAAAAATGCAAGCGCCATATGATTAACAAAGATTGTCTTGATACTACGCTGTGGGACATTTGACGCACGCACTCCTGGATATTAAAGGATTAGGGCATAAACAGCGTCAGACACTAAAAAGTTATCTATTTAGCTTTGTGTAAACGTTATTATTATTATCGTATCAATGATCTTCGATTTGTGTGCCTGAAAGCACAGTCGTTTATTTTTAACAATTGTATGACGTCATTAAGCCTCTTTGAGATGAGGCGATAAAGTAATGTAATAGACTGGATTACCAAAGAATTGAAATCATATTTTTTGACATACAGAGTACGCTATTACCTTGTGAAATAAAAACTGATGTTCTGTGCATTAATTTTTCGCTACGTTTGAGCAAATTCTAATGAGTATATTATTGAAGTTGAATTGATTTGGAAAACTAATGACGTCATCGTAATTGCATGCCTCATCTGGCAGGTCACGCTACGCCACTGCTATAAGCTTTACTTCGAAAGTCAACTAAGGTCGAGATTTACGGCATCTGGTACGAGACAGCAGTCCAAATGTTATCACTGATCTATGGATTGTAACTTTAAAAGTGGGTTATCGTCGCTAATAATCGATACTTCCATCCTTCTCCTTCATGGTGACCTCATTTTCGCTAATGCTACTTTTTTAATCAGGCTGGTACCGCACCGACAATAGCTAGCCAACTTTTTAAAATTTCCCGGTTAATTTGCACTTCCATTCTTGTTGATGCGCTGCTTTTTCAAAGTATATACGATTTACCACGGACAGATCAAACTGTGGGTAGGCCTAGGTTACCTTTAAATTTTACCTGATTAATTTCAGCACTCACCATACTTTCTACTCCATTTCAAGTAGTTTTAACCTTTACTTACCATTAGTATTGTTTTATCATAATCCTACCTGTTATACACTCCCTATTGTCATGGAAATATTTTCCCGCTACAACGTCTGCTCGACGTTGCTTACGCTCAGCCATGGACGTGAGCAACGCAAGCGACGTTGTGCGTCAATAGACACTGAAGTGGGAACGAATTATGCGTTTAAACACTATCCATTTTTTTTGCACAATGTGCCAACACGGCAAAAGCTGTAGAATTTTTTTTTTCTGAAGCGATATGCTATATGTGAATTGTGAACAGTGTTGCCAACTTAGCTACTTAGTATCTAGATCTAGATACTTTTTTAGTCCCCTTAGATACCAATTTTTTCGTCTAGATCCTAGCTACTAATCTAGATACTTCTATAACTATCCAGTTTGTTTACTGCTTTATCCCTTCGCGGAAGAATGCCAGAAATTATCGCTTTAATTTTGTGAGTCGTTCTTCCGAGTGTTCAGCTCAGTACCAGTAGGCCTACTAACGTACAGGTATAGTAGGAATCGTGTTAACGGTTTGCTTTTTCGAACATTTTTAAACATTTTTAGCTCCAATATGACGAGTTATAGCCAAAAAACACCGGAAATGATAGATTTTCTAACCGCAGCATAACGAAAATCAATTTCAAATAAGTAAAACGAAGCGCTTCCTAAAAAAGACTAGGCCTACTAGGAGGAATAGTCCTTTTTTAAATCCTGTAAACGGTTTGCTTTTTTGAACCTTTTTTCAACTGTAAGTGTTTTAGGCTTCGCCTCTACACAGTACACAATACACATTCGTCTTGTAGACTTTTGGAATACTGTGGTGTTTTGTTGAAAAACTTTGCTTGAGCACACGTGCAGTTAATTTTTTAGATTGTTTTGTATAAAGTTGCAATGGACTAAGCCTACAATATTAAAAAGGATAGTGTGCAGTGCACAAGATTCACATATGCTTATGCTGTATATAGCCTACACTGTTAGTGCGTAAGTTTAGGCAACCAGGAAGTTCATGAAACTGCTGAATTGAAAGTTCAGTCCATTTAAAACCATTATAGAACCAATTGCTGAAAGCTGTTGATATGACTTCACTAGCAGATCCATGATATTTTTCTATTGTGTTTATTTTCATTCATTTTTTGCTTGAATGTGTGGCTATGATGTGTTTAAAGGTGTTTCGATGTCACTGCGACTAAAATGTGTCTTCATTATAGGCAGAATATTTATGGAAAAACTGAATGTGTGCTATTATTAAATGCTGTATATAAGTTGCTTCAAGTCAGACTTCGTAATATATCGCTTGTTTTTTGTCGTAGTAAAGCACTTTTTGTAGTAAGATACTAGTCTAGATACTTTTGTCGTTTAGATGTGGTTTAATCAAAAATCTAGCTACTTTCTAGATACTTTTGGTAAACAATCTAGATACTTGAGTAAATGGAGATCTGGCAACACTGATTGTGAAGAATGGATTGGCTAGTTGATAGTTTTGAGTGTTAAGTTGTAGCATTGTAGGGTTTGGCATTTGCAATGGTGCCACGCCTTGTGATTTTCCACAAGATCTTGTGATTTTGATCTTGTGATCTTGTGAATTTCGGGCAAAATCTTGTGATTTTTCATTGAAACAATGTTTGGTCGGTATTTTAAGAAAAAATGCTTAAATCGGATGTTTTAATACATAAAAAGTTCTCAACTTCGCATCAAAATAGTTTTCTGTTTATACATGGCAACATCTTTTCATCACGGATCTCGGGCAGAGGTGTACGGAGTCGCCTTTTTTGGACTCCTGCTCCTGTTTTGACCAACCAGACTCCTGATCCTGCTCCTGCTACTGGTCAATGTTTTCTTTTTATACTCCTGCTCCTGTTCGACTCCTGTTTTTACGCAAAAGCATCTGTTAAGGAAGGGAAATGGACGAATCGTTTAGAAGGCTATTTTACCGCAGCGTTGCAACTGCTCAGTGGTTTGTAACATTTCTAAGTACTTGGGAAGAAGCAGAAAAAGATCAATTGCTAATGCTCATGCCCTTCTGAAAATCAGGCACTTCAGAGATACTCAAGTTGTATTTTCATATAAACACTCTGCTGAATATCAAGACTTAAATTTTCATTTTGAACATGTAAACTGTTCAAATGAATTCAATTCAACTTTGATGCGAACCAATAGCTACATGAAAGTTGAAAAGCAATTTAATATTGTAATGTATCGGTAGTTATTTTGAAGGAACCAAATACTGCAGTTCAAAACGAAACAGCCTTTGTACACTGATCCTAAGCTCTGTCTGTAGAAGTGCCCACTGCCTAATTGTAATATATAACTAACAAGCTCAACTTCTAGCAGTGTTGTAATGACTCGAGTCCGGACTCGGACTCGAGTCCGACTCGAGTCCCCTGTACAAAGGACTCGGACTCGACTCGAGTTCTCAATGAGAATTAAGGACTCGGACTCGAGTCATCCACCCGGACTCGGACTCGAGTCCAAGTTGGTTGAAAGGCAAAATCCGTTCTGATTTTTACTTTTCCGTGAACGGATTTTCGGTAATCCAATCAATATGTTAATATCTTTGGTGCCTTGAGTCCAAAAACAAATGCGAATTAGATGGATACAAAGTCTGTGTAACCATAACTAACGCATGGATTGGATATTGCCAGTGTTGTAATGACTCGAGTCCGGACTCGGACTCGAGTCCGACTCGAGTTTGGTGGACTCGGACTCGACTCGAGCATTTTCAAATGGACTCGGACTCGACTCGAGTCACAGTCCCAAATGACTCGGACTCGACTCGAGTCCTTCAATGGGTGGACTCGTTACAACACTGACTTCTAGCACTGCAAAGTGGCATTACAAACATTTTGAATTCAAACTTTAGTAATTATATAAATTAAATAATTTAAATTAAAAACTCACAGCTATTTTAAACATTCAACAGGTAGATAATAAGTAAAGCAAATTTAAAGATCTATGCAAAAGAAATTAACTACAGTAAGTGAGCACTTATTACTGCAAATCTGAATGAGCCACTGATTTCAGGACCAATGCCTTATATATGTATAATGTGCTGTCTTCAACAGTCATGTTACAATATTGCTTGTTTAATGACATGCTTGGCTTCGGGTTGCTACCCTTAAATTAACCTTCAAACCTAACTAAACACTAAACTCAAAATTCTGCACTAACCCAATTACTTTAAAATAGTGAGGTACCGGCATATAATAAAAATATTACCGGTAATAACTAAGGAGTTATAGCCTAATAAAAAACTCAAGTTGAAAGAACAGATTGACGAGGAAGACTAGGTTGAGCTTGCGCTCTTCAAAGTCAACAGCCACACAATCATGTGGTGAAATGTGGTCGGCCAAGTCTTCACTTGAACCCGTGGTGTTAGGTTTTAAAGCTCAACGCCAATTCCGCTCAGCCATTTAGCTTAATGATGGTTCAGTACATAAAAATCAAACTAACAAAGTAGTGGCAATTACTTTTCCCATCATTAGCAAAACATGGTCATTTCTAAAACTATTGGCTATACAAACAAAGCGATCTACCGTAACCCTAGCAGCAACAAAAAATTTTTGTACAATCACCCAGTAACTTTCAAATTTGCTGGCAAACTTGTGGGTTGTGCAAAACTTGAATTTTGAACTTTTGGCCTATGTAAAGTGAAGAAATGTTGGTTCAGTAGCTGCTGGACTCAGTCGGCCTATCTGCAATCTACTGGTACAAAGCCTTACTGCAAGACTGCTTTGTCTGTTTGTAGTCTGCATTAAAACACTAAACTGCGGTACACAAATAATTCCACATCACTTAGCTGACTACCCCTAGTACTAGCACCCTTACCCAAACCATACACAGTCATAATTAGTTGGTTAGATTAGGTCTGCCGCGTGTGGTCTATCGTCTGGTATTGCCCGCATCTAAATTTTTAATTCAGTTTATCAGTTTATTTGCCAAGTGATTGCATTATGCTGCTAACATCAGAAGAACTTGTTTTACTAAACTTGTCTTGTTTTGGGGTATACTATGGCTGCTATCTATCAATACCGATATGTTGGTAGAATTAAACCGCACACAACAAGCAAATTATCAGAACCAAATTATGGCAAATTTTGAACAATTATCACAAGAATGCGGTAATTTTTCACTTCGGGTCCTGCTCCTGCAACAATTGGAAACTTATGACTCCGGCTCCGGCTGAAACATTGACACTCCTGCTGGAGTCGACTCCGGTACTCCGGTTTGTGTACACCTCTGATCTCGGGCCATCGGCACTCGGCAGTTTTAGCACATCGAATTCGGAATGCGGATTGCGGAACCATAAAAGCAAAGTAGTGCTCGGTAACACACATGAGGCTTGTGCACTTGTCACAGTGTCATTTGTTAGGTTGGTGTCAGGTGTCATGACTCTTTATTTTCATCCTTGCAAATATACAGATGAACTTAGGCGATGAAATTTCTACATAGTCCACTATTAGCATGGTCATAGATGCCTGCACTGTTCCCTACATAAGTTTTTAGCAAGTGCGAATTTGCCCAAACAAGTGAATTTTAGCGAAAAATTTGCCCAAAAATTTAGGGGGTCAACAAAAGTTGAGTCAATTTTGGCCTCAAATTGTATGAGACTTTGTTTCACATCAAAGTATTGAACACCTTGATTCTACAGTCATTAGCAAAAGTTTAAGACCAGTCTTTCAGATTTAAGGTATTTGTAGATTTTATCATTATTATCGCATAGTGCAGTTTTATATGACGCAATATCCTAATGAAATTGCATCAGTCATCTGTCCATCACCAACACATGGGTTGTTTTCACGAAGAACCTATTTTACTTCATTTCGATTGGTTTTACAGCGTAATCAGTTGTGTACTAGCTGCTGTTTCAGTTCTTGAAAATGGGCAAAAAATCTTCTCTTTCCGAGACTAAAAGAGCCCAAATTGTGGTTTTAAGTGAAGAAGGCTACTCTGAACGAGAAATCAGTGCGAAGATGCAGTGCAGCAAGACTGCTGTGCACACAGCCCTTAAAAATTTCAATAATTACGGGAGTTACAAAGACTTGAAGAGAAGTGGGAGACCCAAAAAAACATCCCCAAAAAAACATTTTTTGCTGCTTTTCGTCTTTTTTCTTTGCTGCTTTTCGTCTTTTTTTTTTTTGTTTTGTGTTTGTTTCTAGTTTGACTCTTTTACAAATTACTCAAAACGAAGAGGAAGCACCTGACTAGATAACTTTCGGGTTCTTCGGTGTTTCCTAGACTGGTAATGTGTGTGCTGAAATACTTTCACTCGTATTAGCCTGCATTGTTTTTGCCAGCCTTGAAATAAATAAATAAATATCCCCTAGAGATGATCTGACAATAAAGCGAATTGCTGTACGTTCCCCAACAAGTTCTTTGAAGAAAATTCGTGCTGCGCTGCTTGGGAAAGGGACAGACGTTCACATCACCACAGTTTCTCGGCGTTTGAGGTTTAACTTTGGTCTTAAATCATATAAGCCAGCTCGCAAACCCAGGCTCACTCCTCTTATGAAATCAAAGCGTCTGGCATTTGCAAAAGAACATGCAGCATGGACATCTGAAGACTGGTCTAAGATCATGTTTTCCGATGAGTGTACTCTACAGCAGTTTGTGGTGAGAAAAAAGAACGTTAGAAGGCCTGTGGGTAAAAGGTTTGAGGAAAGATACACAGTTTCAACAATGAAACACCCACCGAGTCAAATGGTCTGGGGGGCATTTTCCAGGTCTGGTACTGCTGGATTGTATTTTTTGCCCCCAGGAAGTACAATGAACGGTTCCAGGTATGTGGATTTGCTAAAAGAAAAACTTGAAATGCATATGAATATTCATCAGTGCACAGTTTTCATGCACGACGGTGCTCCGTGTCATCGCTCGAAGATTGTGAAACAATTCCTTTCAGAAAAAAATGTGGCAACACTGGGCTGGCCTGGAAACAGCCCAGATTTAAACCCAATCGAGAATCTTTGGGAAATACTCAAAAACAAGGTTGCAGAAAAACAACCTTCAAGTGCTGGAGCATTAAACCATGCTATAAAAGAGGTATGGGTCGAAGAAATTTCAAGAGACTATTGTGAGAAACTGATATGCAGTATGCCAAAACGAATCCAGGCGGTGATAAAGAACAAAGGAGGACACACAAAGTACTAAAATTGCGTGTTACTGTTTTACAATTTGTAATTTGAGCATTCACAATGTGTTATACTAAATTTACGAGCAAAATATACCAGCAGTGGCAGTAATTTGTATTCTGGAGAGGATAGACAGCAAAAATACATAATTTCTGATAACTGGTCTTAAACTTTTGCTAATGACTGTAATTCCAACAAAAAATCACCATTCCATTGTCCAGTCAGCAAGCTTAGAAAAATACAGCAAAATTTTGCCCGAAATTTCTCATTTTTCTCAAATTTCGCACCTTAGAGGAAACAAACAGTGGATGACTGGCGCTCAGTGCTGGTAGATCTGCTAATTATAGTCCAGCTTAGTATCTATAGATTGACTTAAGAATGTGTGGTGCGGATAGTGGTACAGGGTAACCTGTTAGAGTACTGGAAGGTTTTTTGTCTGTAAAGTGAACTGGATAGTGAAGAAAACTGTTAGTGTTGTTAGCCAGTAGCTGTGGGCATTGGCGTAGCCCAGAGCCACGGGAGGAGTTTTGGGGGTTGCAACCCCCCATTGAGTCTCAAATGACGTCATACATAATCGAAGCTGTGCGAACAAAATGCATCATTGGTGAAGCGCTCAAAGTTAGGGGCCAAAAATATGACAAATTTTCCTTATAAATTGTTCAGAAAGCACTAAAATGGCCATTGCAGTATGCTAATGCTTAAATTGTTTTCCTAGGGAGCATGCTACCGGACCCCCCTAGAGTCGTTTTTGGCACTTAAATTTTTTAAAATTAACTCTACTGGAAAAATACGTTTGAAAAAAGTAACAAAAATTGATGCCCCCTACCTGAAAAAAATTCTGAATACGCCCTTGACATGAAACATTTTCAAAAGGCTTATTTACGCCCATTACCGAGTTTAAACGTCTTTGCATTTAGTTAACATTCTACCTAATTCAAAATTACATGTACCCTACCAAAACTTTCGGGATCCGCTCCTGTATAGAACGTATGGTCAAAAATGGTGTCATTTTTAACCCTCTCCCCCATTGCAAAATCCTGGCTTTGGGCTACGGTAGTGGCTGTGGGCCAAGTGTGTAAGTGAAGTTAGTGTTCAATCTGAATTTTGAGGTGGAGTTTTGGTAAAAAGTCACTGTTGTTCGGACTGAAGCATAGGCCTAGTTGCAGTATTACCTACAGCTAACACCACCACTATTTTGAAAATGTTTTTTTTTTGTTGGAGTTGTGTATGCGGTACAGTAATTTTATCCAAGTGGCATTACTTTTTGCTATGCGATTAAAGTTGTGTTCAATCTGAATTTTGAGCTGTGCTTTTTACAAGTTTGTGTTGATTTTCACTATTGTTGAGCGTGATGGCAATTTTATCTGAAATTATCGTATAGTTTGCTTGTTTTTTCTTTGATATTGTGCATTGTGGTTTGTGTTTTTTTAAGCTTTTGAAATTGTTTTATCTGTTAATTTCAATGTCTCACGTTTTTATCAACCTGAAATTACTGAGCTTACATGAAGTTAGTGGTTTAAGTTCTTGGTAGCATTCGCTCTTGAGGCTAATCACATCTCATAAACGAAAATTTTGTGACTTCGAGTAATCATTTGATTTTTCTCGGAGTTTTATAATTAGAAACAAACACATTATAGTTTCTTTTACGAAAGTCTATGTAGTTCAAAAGTCATGACTGTTGATTCAGATGTGATAACTGACTTCAATTTGGCATAAAAAGTCATCAAAAATTTGATTTTGTAAACTTGTGATTTTGATTCCAAATCTTGTGATTTTTTTTCAAAAATCTTGTGATTTTTGAAAATTTTCTGTGGCAGCATTGGGCATTTGGATTAAGGCTTGGTGTTCACATTATATTATCAGCAGGCTAATTTGCAATAATTGGGGTTTGGGTTGAATGTTAAGGATCAGAATTTGGGATGTTTAAGGGGTACTGGACTACTGGTACCGGTATTAAGCCTGCTGGGATAATGTATCGATATTTATGTTTGGCATAGGAAGGAGACCAGTAAATTGATTCAATGAAATGAACCTCCATTAGCCGGGCGTTGTTAAGATCATATCGTATAAAAAATATGGTAACCCGAATTGCTGGTGTGCATCAAGGATGTACCGGTACGTTTCCCTATGGTGTGATACGGTATGATCTTCACAAGACCCCATTAGCCTTCCAACTTAGCACTTAGTTGAGTAGTAAAATTTAATAGCCCACTTACAGATTTATTTGAAACTGTGAGTTTTGTGCAGTACATCTTTTTGTTACCCGAGAATTGTGGACTGTGAAGTGTTGATTAATTTCAATTAAACTGTTGTATTTGTGACTATTTGTTTAGCGTGAGAAATTTTGATTCGGTTCCTTGGTCTATTTAATCTGCATTACTGGTAATGAAAGCTTGATGGTATTTAGCAAATACAACTGATTTATGTTCAGTGTAAAAATACTGGTTGCCAGTAACTTTGCCACATGGTAACTTCGCCACAGTAACTTCTTCACAGAAACTTCGTCACATGGTAACTTCGCCACACTTTGAGAAGGTGAAGAAAGATGTGGGGATAGTAGGAAAATGTGTTGGGGTGTGGGGGGAGGAAGAAGGGATGTGGGAAGAGGTATGAAAGGAGGTGTAGGAAAGTGTGATGGGGTGTGGGGGAGGTAAGGGGAAATGTATGGAAAGGTGAGGGTAGGGAGATGTGGGGAATTAAAAGTGTGTTGGGGTCCCACACCTCAACACATTTCCCCACATCTTCCCCATTACCCTCCCCACATCCTTTCCCCACACGCCAACACACTTCTCCACTCACCCCATACACTTTCCCACACCCTCCCCACACTTTTCCACTCCCCACACATCTTTCCTTACCTCCCCCCACACCCAACACATTTCCCTGCATCTCCCCCCACACCCCCCATATCTCTTCCCACAGCTCCCCTGACCTCCCCCTACACCCCAACACACTTCCTTATTCACCCCATGCACTCTCCCACACCTCTCTCCCCACATCTTACCCCACAGTTTCGATTATGTGGCGAAGTTACCAAGTAACTCAAAAAGCCCAATAAAATTTTTTACGGCAACCGGGAATTTAAAGTCTTGTTTCGGTGTAGGCAATGTAAATTTTCGATGTATGAAAGTGTGGCGAAGTTACCATGTGGCGAAGTTACTGGCAACCAAAATACTTCTGTTGGGAGATTGAGCAAGAAATTAATTATGTCATTCAAAAATGCAACACTTTTTATTTTTGCATATAAACTGATGATTGTTTTTCGAAATTTTGGTATATATTTGGTATATTTTTGATAACATATTTTGGTATATAATTTGGAACATTTTGGTATATTTTACTCTGCAAAACCTGGCAACCCTGGCTAAAGCAGGTCAGCGTAACTCCGGACAAATCTTGCTTGAGATTGGTTTTTTACCCTTGTGAAATTTTTGCAAGTTCCATTTTGGCGCCCCTGCATTTTGGCGCCCGGGGACATGTGTACCTCACTGCCCCCCTAAGCTACGCCTCTGATCTCAAGATGCTGCTTTTTGTTTTTTATGCCGATGCTTTGGCACGCTTGGTGAGTACTCCTGAATGTCTAGTTTGTTACAATGATTAGGCATCAGTAGTTTATAAGCTACAGGACTGCATTATTATTTTTTATTTGGAGTAAAGTTAATCGCTTTAATCTGATCAACTTCTCATTAATTTCATGAACACCTATCCATATAAATCTAAAAGAATAACTTGATGTTAGGAAGATTTTGATATTAACGAGTAACTTATGAAATTAAACAAAATATACCAAGAAAGAAAGCATATTGACAAAGCTGCAGAGGAACGAGACGATAACAATAGGTTAATAAGAAAAGCAATTTTAAATAGTTTAAAAGCCAATGCAATTTTAAATAGTTTAATTTGAGATGTTTCAATACGCATATTTAAGTCATTGCCAATCTCCAAATTATACGCCACCTCATCGTTAAGAGTCAGCATAGGTGGACAGTACCGCGGTAGGCTACTTTTTTAGTACCGGTACCGTCGGTAGTTTGGAAAAAAAGTACTGGTACCGCAGTGCCCGTACTTTTGTTCCTCATTTTTAGGCGGTAACCTACTCGGTACTTTTGCAAAATCTTCTGCAATAAAATAATAATGAAAAAGGTGAAGTCTGCACAATGGCACCTGTACACCTTCCACAGCAATCGTTTGAAAGATTTGCTTTTAGAATACAATACTGCCAACCCATCAAGCGCGGCAATAGAAAGATTCTTTTCCCAGGAAAAGATATTTTGAAGCAGAAGAGGAGTGGTCTTTCAAACGACCGTTTCCAAATGATTTAAAGGCAATTCAGAATATGAGTTTTTCAATAATTTCGTCTGCTCTTTTTTGCGTCACCATCTGTTGATATGGTTGTAACTGTGAGAGAAAGTCTTAAAACCTGGGTAGATTTTGGATAGCGTGCGTACAGCATGGTTTAAATAGGCTAATGTTAAACAGAGTTGCGCAATGCGTAGCCCTAGGGAAACGAATGCGCCCTCCGAAATGTTTTTCTTGTTCAATACGGTTGAAGAATGTTTACTTTATCTCTGTAGGCTCACGGATTTGATTGGTTGATTGTTTATGTATTTCAATGCACCTCAAAACCTAAACTTGACTATGAGAACAAGGACGACAAAAAATTTAAAGTAGTGTTGAGACGTTTTTTTTTTGCAGATTTCAAAATTAATTTTTTCGACTTTGACTCGCAAATACAGTATTGTTCGAATTAATTGAAATCGTACATAAAATAGGACAAGTTGGCAGATTTTGTATTTATTAGGCACATAAAAGCAAGTTAATCTGTACTTAATACTTGATATGTCCTCCACCATTCTTCAGCAATTCAGTCACTCTATTTGGCATTGATTCAACTAACTTTTTGCACTTTTCAGCAATTTCTTCATCCCTGTACCACACTTCAATGGTCGCTTCTGTAAGCTTTCTTTTTGTTGCACAATCCTTTTTTAGCAAACGAGATTTGATTATAAACCATAAATTTTCGATCGGGTTTAAATCCGGGAAATTTCTAGGCCAATCTAAAACTTTGACATCGTTTTCGCTCATAAATTTGGCACATTTTTTTGATGTGTGACAAGGGGCCAAATCTTGTTGGAAGATGCCTTCTCCTGGGAATGCGTTCTTTAGGTTTGGGATCACTTTTTTTATCACGTCAATGTAGCGGTCAGAGTTCATCATGCCCTCTAGGGGAAACAGGGATCCAACGCCTGCATAGCTAAAGCACCCAAAAAACATCTTTTTCTGAGGATGTTTTACGGTTTGATTAACATGATGAGAGTTCAGCGACTCTTCGATACTCCTTCGTACAAATCTGCTGTGTTCACCTCGGACGTAGAAGTGACTCTCATCAGAAAAAAGAACCTTTTTCCATTCTTCAACTGTCCAGGTTTTATGTTTTTTGGCCCAAGTAAGTCTTTTTGATTTCATTTTTTTTGTCAGAAGCTGTTTTTTAAATGGACGCATTGCTCTTCTACCACTTTCAAGAAGACGTTTACGCACAGTGCTTGAGCTGATTTTCACTCCTGCATGAGCTAAATCTTTCATTAGCTCGTCACTCGTTTTTCTCGGATTTTTTTTGCTTTCCCTCAAAATTAAAGCATCATCCCTAGGGGAGGTAAACCTTTTTCTACCACATTTTCCTTTGGGGGGTTACGGATCCTGTTGCATTGAATTGCTTTATAATCCTGCAAACGGTTGCCCAACTCATTTTAAGTGTCTCGACTATAACCAAAGTCTCGTCAGTCTTGCTACGCACAGCCAATCCAGGCTAAACTCATTCCAGACTGTAAAGACTCTTTTTTGCATTGCTTTACCTGAACATCTCGACTTCACCTCTTTTCTAAGTTGTGCCCTATTTTTGGCATGCGACTGGCCCCAAACAACGATACAAAATGAAAGAACCTATAACCACTAACGCACAACTAAGTTACCGGTAGCCTAACTAGCCGACCTCACTAGAAGCCCCCATGGCAACCCACTCATTTGCAGCTGCAGACGCGTTTCGACCTTATTATGGTCTCATCAGTGCAGCATAGCAACCTCCCACCTTCCTTAAAAAAAAAACTCTAACCTTCAAAAGAACTACACACCCCAAATCTAAGCCTCTACTCGTTCTGCTCAAAGTAGAAAACTTGAAATAAAACCTTCAAGAAAATAATACAGGCTGGATTATGATGTCACAGATTCCCTGTAAACAATCGATAAGAATAGAAATGACCGGTTGGTTTAAACATTATTTTCCCGGTAATCTGAGAAGGAATTTTTTGTTTACGGTTTGTAACTATACCAGTTACCAAAACCTGCAAAAAACCTCTCTGCCCAACCCGTTCGCCCGTGAAAAAGCGAGGAACAAGGCAGGCACTGTGTCTGCGCATGCAGCCCAGAAAACACAGTGAACGTCAGCGCTTATGGGTGGTTTAAACATCAATATCCCGGTACGTTTGTCGAACCGCATGTACAGTTACAGGATCCAGCAAGATGATACAAAGAAGGATATGTAAGTCAAATAGAATTCTTCTTTCCTACACTTCTCCGATAGGCACCCCCAAAGTCAGCCAACAACAAAGCTCAAAGTGTCAGGGTAAGAATAGGTCCAACAATAAGAGTACAGTCTTTTAATGGAATGGGAAATGGTACTCCCCCATACAGGTGGGAATTGAACCATCCATTTCTGTCATCAAATATGAGTTAGATGAGAAATTTGCAAGGGACAAATTAATGTTTCGACTATAACCAAAGTCTCGTCAGCCTTGCTACGCACAGCCAATCCAGGCTAAACTCATTCCAGACTGTAAAGACTTTGTTTTTGCATTGCTTTACCTGAACATCTCATATTTGATGACAAATGGATGGTTCAATTCCCACCTGTATGGGGGAGTACCATTTGATGACAGAAATGGATCGAACTCATATTTGATGACAAAAATGGATGGTTCAATTCCCACCTGTATGGGGAAGTACCATTTCCTATTCCATTAAAAGACTGTACTCTTATTGTTGGACCTATTCTTACCCTGACACTTCGAGCTTTGTTGTTGGCTGACTTTGGGGGTGCCTATCGGAGAAGTGTAGGAAAGAAGAATTTTATTTGACTTACATATCCTTCTTTGTATTATCTTGCTGGATCCTGTAACTGTACATGCGGTTCGACAAACGTACCGGAATATTAATGTTTAAACCACCCATAAGCGCTGACGTTCACTGTGTTTTCTGGGCTGCATGCGCAGACACAGTGCCTGCCTTGTCCCCCGCTTTTTCATGGGCGAACGGGTTAGGCAGAGAGGTTTTCTGCAGGTTTTGGTAACGACTCCCTCTTGTTGGGTCAAAGGCTATAACAGCACTCCATCACCAACAGTGCAAAGCACTCCAGTAAATCGTACCGTACAGCGAGACAGCGCTGTTTCTGGCTATTAGCCTTCATCAGCCGCCCTCAGGTAAGAAACATTCATCTTCCAGGACGAATGTCATGACTTCTCGTCCTGTAGGCCAGGAAGGACATTGCTTTTTTAGTTGTTTGCTCTTCACCCTGGCCACGTAAAAAGTTTGACTGGAATGGTGACGCAGCCACACGAGTGGATTGCGTACCACAAAGGTTAAATTCTTTAAGAAATATTTATCCGAAGAAATGAGTGATCCTGGCAAGATCATTCGTCCTGGAAGATGAATGTGTCTTATCTGAGGGCGGCTGATGAAGGCTAATAGCCAGAAACAGCGCTGTCTCGCTGTACGGTACGATTTACTGGAGTGCTTTGCACTGTTGGTGATGGAGTGCTGTTATAGCCTCTGACCCATCAAGAGGAAGTCGTTATGACTTCCCGTCCGGTAGGCCAGGAAGGACATTGCTTTTTTAGTGCTGAGCAGTATCACGAACAACGCAGGAAGTTATTTGCAAGAATTTTCACCCAACTAAATCATGATCTTTTTTTTTTGTGAGCTATAATTAATCAATACTTGAGCGGTTAATGTTTAAAACAATGGTATAATAAATCAAAAAACACAACTCCTGCTTTTACTTTCGTCGCATAACTTGATAAAAAAATCATCAACACACATTTTTTAACACCAGAAAAACGAAAAAAAAATTGTTTTAAAATTTCAGGCCCAAAATCGGAGCGGCAACAAACGGATTATAGATTCCAATCCCATATTTACGGATCGCAAAAATAAGCATTTCAAGAAACAAAAGCACGAATGAAGTTGATGACTCTACAAGATGTGAATGATGATTTAAAACATTGTTTTATGTAAATACTGTAAATACAAGGAACTGCAAATTTAAAATACGATTTTTACCACCTCAAAACAAAACTTGTTTTAAGCAAAAAAAAACGTTATTTTATAAAAAACATACCATTCAAAATAAACTTGTTTTTTTTTTAATTAAAAGTTTTTTTTCAGCGTTCGCTCCTGTTGCTACTTTAGTTTTAACACTGGCTAAAAGAGGCCAAATGGCATTTAA
This sequence comes from Trididemnum miniatum, assembly GCA_964006365.1. Classification (NCBI taxonomy): domain Eukaryota; kingdom Metazoa; phylum Chordata; class Ascidiacea; order Aplousobranchia; family Didemnidae; genus Trididemnum; species Trididemnum miniatum. The sequence goes on along the minus strand of OZ023249.1, from coordinate 22,681,893 downwards.
GTCTGAGTACATATTTGTCTACCGGGCTCCGGATCAGTAGCGTAGCAGCGCAACACGCCGCTCTTGGATTTTTGCACAAAATGCCGCCCTTAACCCCATCATAGAGCTGATTAAAGTTCGACACAACCAAAGAATTAAAGTAGTATTTGTTTAATTCTTATCGAAAATTCAAAATTGAATGCGTCGAGCTTTCAGATACGCAAACTTAGAAATTATATCGTCAAAAGATAATGACTCGACTAAATCACTTTCAATGGACACTTTAATAGACTTTCAATTTCAATGGACACTTTCAATCCAAATCGCTTTCAATGGACAGTATTGCTAGCGCAGACAGCCTTTTATAGAAACAGCAACAATGAGGTAAAGTTTAAGACTCGTACACGCTCGTACATAAACTAAAGGTGTTGATTCACATAAGCGATGTTTGCTCTATCACTGCAGCACGTCTTAAATGTATAACCATTGGATTGCACTAACCGATCGAACCTAGCGATTTCTAGATTTAACTCGGTAAAAGTAACATCATCAGCATACATATTTTCAAATTTGCTCATGTGCTCAAGTTTTGCTCATTTGCCCAAATTTGTCCCCGTCACAGAGACCACATAGTGAGTCATATTCTGAATAGTTGCTAGCTAATTAGAGGCGTAGCTTGTCAATAGTCAATTGCGTAATTTTTTGGCTTCACTTTGATCAGTTTTGACTTAGTTCGATTAAGCCTGAGAATAAATTAATGTGACTGACTTTGTTCGTTTAAAATGTTATCACAATTTGCCGCCCCCAGCGACTTGCCGCCCCTGGATTTATCCATAAGATCCAATGGGAAGCTACGACACTGGCTCGGGTTTCGGGTCGGGCGCCTCGGGACGAGTTCGGGCTTGGATTTCGAAAAATTCTCGGGCTTCAATCGGGCCGGACACCGCAAGAAAATCGAGATTCCTTTGTCTTGATTCTATAGTTATTGTTATTTCTAACTCGTGAGACTGCGGAGGAATAAGACTCACTTTCTTTTTTACTAAAATCTCTTCAAAAATTAAAGTGACGTTTTTGATTTCGGATTTAAATCGGGCTCAGACTGTCTGATAAATTAGGATTCGGGTTTGAAAAATCGGGCTCGGGTCGGGCTTAACATCTTCGGCCCGTTATCTTACGGCAGTGGCGCATGGCTATTGGCTATAGTTCTGGCGCTTCCCCATGGTTGCTACGCCACTGAATCCTGCTAAATGCCTTTCCCAACGGCCCAAAAAGTAAACTTGCCGGCTTGTTCTCCACACTGTCCCATTAACGCTGAGCGTCAGCCGTCAAGCAGGAAAGCTGTGAATACCAATTTTAAAGTCATTGGTTTGACCCGACACGGAATCAAACCCAAGTCTACAGCTGCCGAGGCGAACGCTTTCACCACTCGGCCATCTGAGCTGACGGATTTGTGCAAGTGCAGTGGTTAGTGAATCCCAGAGGCGTAGCGTAGGGGGGGCAGTGGGGTACATATGCCCCCGGGCGCCAAGGTACAGGGGCGCCAAAATGGAGCGTGCAAAAATTTCACAAGGGTAAAAAGCCGGTCACAAGCAAGATAGTCCCGCCTTACTTCCGACCTTTTTACACTCTTTACACCCGATCACAAATTGCTCGTTTACTCTATTATGACATCACAAGGAGGTTTGAAACTGCGCGTACATAGTTATCCGACTTTGCAGCAATTAAACAGAAGGACATAGAACTCCACTCGAAGAAAAGTAAAGAAGCGATAGGTATCTACAGTATTAGATTTTCATTATTTTAGCGTTAGATGGATGCTAAAGATTGTTGGTAAGTCGATTAAGATACGCGTATAGTCGCTCGCTGTAATACTGATCTAAACTTACACCACAGTGATCCTAAACTTTTTTAACCAATGGGCCGTTTGTGATAATACAGCGGACAAGTGCCGATCGAAGCATTAACTAAATTGAACCTTGGCCTCAATGGCCTTTTCTGGGTGTTTTCTTTTGTAGTTTATATTGTTTTGCTGCCGTGATTGGTGTGTAGTCTGTGATTTCCAATGCGGATATTTTGAATATTTGACAGCAATCACAGAATAAGAAAATAGGGAAAAATCTGGCAATTTAGGGGTTGCGAAGCGCAGCCCCGTTGCTGCTGCTGAGATAACCTAGTTAAAAATGTGAAAGAATTGCAGCATCGTGGGATAAAATTGCAGCTGAGCGCTTGATTACCCTATATGAAATGCAATTCCGTTTTCTGGGTAGCCTTTTTTTCAGATCGACGGTCAAACTTCTTGTTGAGATTTTGAGCGAAAAAGCTTTGCAGTTTGATGAGGGCAGCTTTCCCCAGTGTGGGCCCCTAGCCGACCGTTGGGATGTTGTCGTCTCCAAAAAAGAAAAGAAAGGTCTTCACCCACAATTCTCGGCCCTTAAATGGAATCTTGGTCCTCTTGACGGCTAAGTGGTCTCCGAAAAAAAGGTCTTCACCCGAAATTCCGTGAACTCAAATGGAAACCGGGGACCCTTGACGGCTATGTGGCCTCTCCAAAAATAACAAAAAGGTCTTCAACCATAATTCGGGGCCTCCAAATGGCATCCGGGGCTCTTCGACAGCTAAGGGATCTCTCACCACACTACTTTGGGACCTCTATGATGGGCCCCTAAAATGCTCTTTCATGGACTCCTACACACCCACGGGCCCGGGGCAGATTGCCCCCTGTAATCCCCAGCCTCCCTCTTTTAAGCCCTGGGTGGGAGGAGTCCTGTAGTGTGTCTTTTGTATCCTTGACATTCAGTAGGGACGATCTATACTACAGTACTAGAGCAAAAAATGTAATTTTGGCAAAAAGCTGCCAATTTCCTTCTGCATCTCGCTCCACAATGTCTTCTGATTGTACTCAAGAGATTGCATGTGATGTGTTCACCGTCCCGCCTCTGGCTCAGAAAAATTGCCGCACCGTTAAATAAAATATCTCTAATTTGTAAAAACAGATAAGCGTTTTTAGAGTTTACATAGTTAGCGATTTAACTGGTAGGAAGATTATGCCAAAAAAAGAGAATGGAGCTCAGGGTCGAAAACGGCGAGCCCAATTTGAAGCATTTTTGAATGAATCTAGGGAATTTATGAAAAAATATGTTAAAAGTAGTGGTTATGCAAAAAGACAATCGGCCGATAAACGAAGACAAGACAAATCGGCTGGTACAGATAATCAGAGAATTGTAAAACACAGTGGGCGCAAAATTTTTGTTTGCCCCTGGGCGCTGGATACCCTCGCTACGCCACTGATGAATCCTTAAAGTGTTGGTAGCGACGTGGACCAAGTTTAAGGGGAGGACGGGTGGGACATGTCCCCCACTTTTTGAAGTAAGAAGGGACATAATATCTTTTGTCTTCCCCCACGTTTTGTTGCTGAAATGCATAGCATTTATCTGTATACAATCACATGTACAGTGTAATACGCCACACCGTGACTGTAGAGGCGTAACAAATTTCCAAAGCAAAGCTTGGCCTACAAGCCGCTTCGTATGTATTGATGTCAGTGACACGGCGAAGGTCTTGGTCTAAGACCATTTTTTAAAGGTCTTGGTCTTCGCCAATTGCGGCCTTAGGTCTTTAGTTTAACTTGGTCTAAAGACCGAAAGGTCGTAAGAAGATCAAAAGGTCTTGAAACCGCAGTTAAAATTTTACCGATCCTCCCAGCTAGAAAAAGTTTTCCACATGCGCTGCAGCGTGCATGTAGATCAAAAGCACCAGGGCTGATCAAGGAATAACAAGTTTGCCGCTGTAAACCAAAGATAGCATCTTTGCTTGGTAATGAAAAAAACAAAAACGCAGCAGTGCGCAAAGAAAAAACAATCGATTTTCATAACAAGCTTTTCACATGTGGCTTGCGCAGTGCTGCTTGAATAGTGCTGGTGCTTGTTACTATTCAACGTTACACCGCGAACTTAGTTAAACAAACAGCTAAGGGTCTTGACTTTGAAGCGTTTGTTACGCTGCTGCTTTATAGCTACGTAATACCTTGTGGTTGTTATAAAGAGCATATATCCACAGGTCCGGATTAAGGGTTTTTGAGGCCTGGAGCTATCTGGTAGTCAGGGGCCTATTTTGTCCCCGCCAGTCAAAGACCTGCTGAAATATGTAGCTTAAATGCCAGTATTTAACACATTTAAAAATCATATTTTCTGACTTTAAACAGAACGCCCTATTTTGCACGTACATAGTTTTAGAAGATGTCATACCACAGAGTCCCAATTCGTGCAAAAGTGCTTTCTATTTGTTGTTTTGTAAATAATTCCACGATTAGTTCTTCCAAGCCGTGTTAAGTTTACGTTAACCTCCTTCATTGCCTCTATTTCGTATTCTAACGCCCCTTTGCGTACCTGTACGAAAAAGCGTACGGCATTTTGTGTGAAACTGCCTGAATTATTACAACACAATGATCATAAATTTTAATGACTCGCTGAAACGAAACATATTTTTGAAGCTGTGTTGCCCAACAGGCGCTGTGTTTCGGAAATGGACCCCCCGCCACAACTTTCACGCTTCAGCGTAATTTTGAGTTAATGAAGTTTTGGATTGATTTCTTTTTAGTTAGGCTACAGGATAGAACGTCACATAACACACTGTAACAGATACTATAGGCTATGTGTATCAATAATCATTTCATCCAGTTTGAATTCTGTTTCGAAAACCGTCTAAATCGCTGTTCGATATACTGCAGAGCAATCACATTGCGTCAGACTGTTTTTGTAAAAATTTTTTGAAGTTTTTTCGCTTTCTGCAATTTTGACCCAAAACACAGGGAGAATTGATTGGTTAAGAAGGGCTCGAATAATTCTAAAGCTTAAAGTTAGCTTCTGGACCGTGTTTCGTGCTCCAATCAATGCCTTAGCCATTAGGCTGGTGACGCAGATCTGGTCAATGTCACAAATCTCACAAATTCGTAATCAGTCTTTTTTGATTTCGTTTAATTGCCCCACATCTTGTGATTTAAATTCAATAGTAAAATCGTTTAAATTTTTGGCATTCCTACAACTTAGAATCACACCTTTAGCCCTAACCCACATTGGATAGACCAGGCCTGCTTAATAAAGGTTGGTATTTGGTGTTCAACTTTAAAATATAATAGTTGATAAAAAAATCACTTATTTGTTTATAATACGTTGTAATCGAAGGGTCCTATTTTTTCGGTGGGCCTGGAGCTGCAGCCCCATCAGCCGCCGCTTTAATCCGGCCCTGTATATTCATCTCACTTTTACCTCATCGGCTTTCCTTTTTCGGAAATATTGTATTTTTGGCAGGGCATCAAACCGCTTGAAATATTGCTCCGGTTTAGGCTCAGGTTCCCCAAAAGTTATTTTCAGCGGTTTATCTTCGGTTCAGGTTTTTCTTCGTTTGATTTTGCGGATTTAGTTCCGATTAAAATTAAAAATGCTTTGAATTATCGGGTTCAGGTTTGCAGAAGCAAACATTCAAAGGTTCAAACTTGGTTTGGGTTCAAAAATATGAAACTGTTTATTCGACTTATATGTCCTGGTACACGCATTTTTTTCAAAAATACCTAATGCATTTAGGCTGATTGTACTTTTTAAGATGCTACTGTAGCTCATAAAAGATGTCCTCATGGGGCAGAAATATCCTCAAATTAACTTCAAACGTCCTTAACCGCTGTTACAAGCTACCATAACAATCATTGTTAGGAAAAGTCTTCATAAGAACACACACGATTTAACGTAACGAATGCTTTAAGTCAGATAAAAATTATTTTAACGGTTCGAATCCGGTTAAGGTGCAAGAAATTTTGATGATCTTGGGTTCAGGTTCACGTCTATCAAATTATAAAGGTTGTGCTTCGCTTTGGGTTAAATGAAAGGAAGCGGTTAATACGGATTTTTGGTTTACGTTCCGGTTCAGTTCGACGCCCTGATTTTTAGCTTTCACTCATCTTTTTGATTTGGTTCGCCAAATTGACGCAAAAGCACAGTAGTGATTGTTATGTCACTCGAGATAAAAGTTGCTGTCGCATTTTGTAGTTGAGGCGAATAAAACGCGCTACAGCTAAGACCTCGAGCGGCGTCACAATCGCTGTTGCCTGTTGTGCTTTTCATGTACGTCAACATGTCAAACGAAATCAAAAAGATGAGTAAAAATACAATAATTTCCGCGAAATGGAAAGCCGATGAGGTAAAAATCAGATGAACATGTCTTTTTCATAACAAACTCAAGATGTCGGATCAATAAACTCTCAAAATGTAAAATTGCCTTTGCAGCAGGGGCCGGATTTAGACAATGAGAGGCCCTAGGCTTAGTATGCAAATTCTATTTTTTCCCCTAGAAATTGGTGAGACCGAAGAAAAGATCTTCACGTCCGCAGATGTCGGGTTTTCACTGAAAATATCGGTGAGTGTCAGACGAAAAGCTACGAGATGAAATCATTATACTTTGCTATACTAAAATTCTGTACCACAAGCCAATTGTTTAGACCCTCTTATAGTTTGGAAAACTTTACCTGCGGACGTGATGATCTTTTTTTTTGCCCTTCACCCAATTTTGGGCGGAAAATTGAACATCTGCGGATGAGATAGCCTTTCTTTTTTTTTTACGTCCGTAGCCCACGTTTTTCGGTCTACGACCTTAAATTTGACCCACCACTCAAAAAGGTTCGCCATCCCTGCTCTAGACCACTCGGTCGTCTGCTGCAGCATCCTTCCCATGCACCTCTTAATTAAGTGCTGGGGGCTGAGAACGAATTTTCGGGCTCGTTACCACTATAAGCCATTTATAACACTTCTAACACTAAACGATGTGAACATAATCGCTTCTCAATTTTAAAATCGTATTTGTTAGAACTTTTTGTAGAAGTGTGAAATGCACCACGGCTGTATTACATATCCGAACCATGGCGTAGCAGCAGCAGTAATCGCTTTTCGAATTTCCATGATCCTTTTGAAATTCGCTGTGGTTGGAGTATTTCATAGAGAAATCAATGAACTTAATTGGTAACAATTACGCTCAAGAAAGAGCGTTGTTTTTAACTGCATGGCTTTAACATTGATCCTGCTTAGAGTTTAAAAGTCTCTTTCTTCAAACCATCAAATTAACAGCAAGAGTAGTAGCGAGTGACGATGCTTGAACAAACTTTTGAACTGAGTAATCAAAACTAGCAACTTGAAGCTCCTAATCAAAATAGAATTTTTTGCATTGGTCAAGCACAGGTATGTTGATATCAAACATCTCTGGTGCATAATGTCCTAGATCTCACAATGCTGCTTGAAGTTGGGCGCCGATATTGGTGTATACTGTGTTGCAGAGGTGGGCATTTTTTAAAAATTGGTTGAAGCGCAGCGCAACAAAGCGCAAAAGTTCTGTTAAGTCATGAAACGCAACGCAACTAGCGCAACCTAATTTTTAAATTGACTGAAGCGCAACGCAACTTTCGCAATCAATTATTTTTTCCCATTAAAGCGCAACGCAACTTCCGCAATCAATAATTTTTTTGTATTAAAGCGCAACGCAACTTCCGCAATGAGGTTTATACAAAAGAAAAAGCGCAACGCAACTTTCGCAATGAAAAATTTAATAAAGCGCAACGAGTAGATGTATAAGCAATGCAATTTTTTCTTGAGTTATTTTTATAGGTGCTTTTAACAGCACGCAGTTGGCTACAACGCGACAACGATTTTAATGCAAGTGACTGTAACAGGATTTTGCGTGGTCAATGAACAGGAAAATTAGATAAGAAGCGAAAAAAGATGCGTTGCTGATGATTGCTTTCTTCATCTTCATCTTCTTATCATGAGAAAGCGAAGGAGGCGCTGCTTAGGACGAATCCAGACTCGCTTAGAAGTTGCCTTTGTTTCGGAGCTTTCCGGTTAAATTTTGCTTTTGACTTATTTAATTTGCCACTTGCCAGATTTCACCAAGCAGAGATAATCAACGTGAAGCATCTTATCCAAGGACGCAACAACGAGACTAGGTTGGAGTTGAACCATCAACCTTGCGATCATGGTCGTCGTAAAAACGACGCTCCAAACCACTGCGCCACGTTGCATTGTCGCGTGCCGTTAAAAGCACCTCATCGCGGTAAATCATAATTTGCATATGCGGCGAAGTTCTCCACTGCAAGTAAATACGATTTATTCAACACTCAATGATCTCTTTAAGCACTTGCAATTATTTTAAAAAGCAAAAGACTTTAGTGTACCACATTTCTGATGAGCTGAAAATTTCTGCTACAATGAATTGACCTACAGGCCTATTGTACGCATTGCAGGGATCAGGATCACCTGCTTTGTAATTGTGCTTTCTAGACGGATAATTTTGTCCGCCCGACTTTGTGATAAGCGAGATCAGTCGAGCATAACCTAACCATGTGCTTAGTATGTTCAGTAATAATATTGTGAAAAGTGCAGGAGTATAATATTGTGTGTATTTCTGTTCATATTGACTAGCAGTGAGTGTTTAGTTTTGACTATATTATGCAAGAGCTGTTTAATTTAGTTAAGGCTTAGTTGTGAAGCGTGTAGGGCTAACTGTTAGAGCTGTTTCTATTGTATTAAGGCCAGTTAGGTACCGGTATTAAGGTCTATTATGCTTGTGTCTAATGAAAGAGTGCTCGAATATTGTAACGCTATCTTTGTGTTTTAATTCACAATTCTATTTGAATAAGATTGTGTAAAGTGATGATAAGTGATGTGTTTGGACCTACGTTTTTAGTGTGGATTTTATGCTATTCCCTTACAAAGAACCCTTTTGTGTAGCAAACCTATATGTGCTGGAGTCAGATTAGTCTATCTACTGGTGCCGCAACCGCTACAGCATCAAGAAACAAACTGCTATTCTACTAAAAACAGTCACAAAAAACTGCTTACTCCAGCACATTGCGCTTTAATTAATCCGACAAAGCGCAACGCAGTATTTCATCTTCCGACAGTGCGCAACGCAACAAAGCGCAAGCAACCAAATTCTTTTCAGTTCGCAGCGCAATAATGCGCACACTATTATATATTTTTTCAGTTCGCAACGCAATAAAGCGCAAGAAGGATTTATTTTCCTTGAAGCGCAGCGCAACTTGCGCAATGGCTAAAAATAATTTGTTAAAGCGCTTCGCAACTTCCGCACGTGCGGAAGTTGCGCAACTAGCGCTTTGCGCTTCAAATTGCGGAATGCTCACCTCTGCTGTGTTGTCTGGAAACTTTTTCTGGTTGAACGAATCGTAGCAAGAAGAAAAGTTCGAAATAAGGATTTTGCCATTTTAAACACATCCCTACCAAACTATTCCTCTATACAAAAAAAAAAAAACAAGCCCATAAAAAACGAAGGTAACTTAAGTAAAACTGATTTTTACATCACTAGGCATACTGCGCGAGAAATGGTTTGCACGTGATAGGTAGCGATGTTTTTACAATTCAATATATTCTGGTTTAAATTTTGTTGACGTTGTTTTCATTATTGACTCAGATGTTTGCGGTAGAACTATAAATGCAATTCAAGGCGGTGGTTGTCTATCTTACAGAATTGCTGAGGCAGACGTGGATTTTCTCTACATTATGGTTCTTCAACGGGGGCGATTTTGGCCTTCAGAGGGACGATTTTAACAATTATTAAAATTGGGGAGCGATTTTGCTTGTTAGGGGGGCGATCTCAGGATTGCCAAAAAAATATGCAATGAACTTTCGAAAGAAGCTCTGCTAATGCTCTTTACCTGATTTTATAGGAAAAATTGAGCTCTGCGGACGTGAAGACTTTGTTTGCTCTTTACCTGTTTTCAGTGAAGAATTAACTCTGCGGTAGATTTCGTCTCACATTTTTCAAAAAGGGCCGATTGTCCAAAAGAGGTTAAAGACCTTTGCTCTTAGAAGTCCATGCTCTACATCATCATTTATCGCAATCAAAAATAGTATTGAAGCAAGGAAATGACGTTTCACAGTGTTTCACAGTGCTGAGCAGTATCACAAGCATCGCAGGAAGTTACTTACGCAAACTTTCATCCAACTAAATCATGTTTCTGTTTTTTTTTTTTTTTTTTTGTGGGCTATAATATAATTAATCACTACTTGAGCAGTTAATGATTAAAGCAATGGATCGAGTCAGCAATTTAGAACAGCAGTGTTCGAAGTATTGTACTAATTCTCTGTATCAAGATATTCTGCAGCAATTAATAACACTCATTGTTCTTTGTTTTTAAGAACAATCTATAATTCTTTTTGCGGTGTTATTGCGTGTGAAACTTGAAACTGTATTAGGCGAACACGGAGGAATAATAACCTCAGCGCTGGAAAAGTTTGGGAATTGCAAATCACAAACACTATCATAACCTAATACCAAAGTTTGGTGCCGCCTCAATGTACAGGTAGCCTACCTTGTCAATATATTGCAGAGCATTGCAGCATTATTATTGCAGAGCATATTTCAAAATCTCTATGATGTAGTGTATAATGAAATGGCACCAACCCTTGACTGTAAGTAAAGACTACCGCAAACAATTAAACAAAATTCTTGCATATTTCCTGAAATTTTGAGAGAAAATTTTCCTTGGTAGAAACGAGCAACCTTTTCTTGAAAACCAAATGCCTGCTGGATGAATGTTAGTAAAATCTAGTGAAGCAGTAAAGAAAAGTTTTACAACAGTAAAGAAAAAACCACTTACAAACAGCAACCATTAGAACATCCAAAGTAAAAAAATATGGACAAAGTGTTGAGAAAGAACACAGTTGATACCGATTGTGGCGAGAAAGAAAAAAAGCTTGCTCATAAACTCAGAAAAATTTGTGACCAAAACGGTAAAGAGTTGAACCCACCAAAATCGGCTCCAATCCTTCATGAATTGGGCAGAATCTACCATGAAAAAGGACGAACAGGTCATGATAAGATTTCCATGATTCAAAGCGCTGCATTATACAACGCTGCTATACTACGATCGTCAAACAATGAAACGCTTAAACAAACAATTCAAAAAGATTTATTGAGTCTTTGTAGATTGATTTTGAAGGAAGCCAGAGCAAACAACCCATCAAGTGATTTAGTGGAGCATTCAATTGAAGTGAAAGCAGCAATTGAGGATATGAGAAGTAAGGTGATGGAACAGCTTTCAACTATCATCCCCATACCAGATTCTGTATCCAAAGATCAATTGTACTGTCTTGAGGAACAAAAAATTCAATCCATCAGAAATCTGCAAGTCCAAATTTTCAATGATTACAGACAGGCCATGGCTGATTTGGCTGCGTATTGTCACAACGTGATGGGGAATTCCCCGTGCAGATTCGCTTTAGTTGGAATGGGTTCCCTGGCCCGTAAAGAAATCACTCCATATTCCGATTTTGAAAACATCATTGTTTTGGAAAATGAGGGATGGAAAGACTTGACCGAAGCAGAGCAGGAAGCCGTTCTCGAATACTTTCGATGGTTTGCTGTTATATTTCAAACAGTTTTGATTAATTTGAAAGAATCGATTTTGCCCAGCGTTGCCATTCCATGCTTGAATGATTTTTACTCGGAAAACCATGACAACAACTGGTTTTACGACGCGGTCACCACTCGCGGGGTTTCGTTTGACGGCATGATGCCGCAAGCGTGCAAATCCCCGCTGGGAAGGTGGAAGCACACAGCGAATAAACCGTGGACAACTGAATTGATACAGCCGGTTGATAAAATGCTGGAGTTTTTATCAAAAGATGAAAGTTTGAAAAATGGATACAAACTAGACGATATTTTAACAAAGACTTGTTTTGTTTATGGAGATCAATCCGTTTACGACCAGTTTTATACCGGCGTGATCAAAGTTCAAGAACAAGAAAATCGCGAAAACAAACTGCAGAGCATTAAGATTCAAATAAACGATGACATGGAGTCATTCGCGACGAAGTTTACTCTTTGTCAAGTCGACGACAAACTCAACATCAAACGAGTCGCGTATAGAAGTACAACCATTTTCCTGGCAGCTCTTGGGAGGCTGTTTAACATTCGGGCTCAATCGTGTTTTGACATTATCGAGAAACTAAATGAAACAAACGAACTCAGTGATAATGCCAAACACAAGCTAATGTTTGCGGTTTCGCTAGCTTGCGAGATCAGACTCAGGTGGTACGCATATAAGCAGAGCCAAACGGATGACATCATCTCCACTGAGGAAGAAACAGCCATCAAAATTTTAGCTAGTCTCATTGGGAAATCAAGTCTAATTAGTTATTTTCAAACAACCTACGCACTTCAGTGCGATATTTCCAAGCGACTGCAATTGAAACGGTTACATTTCCATGCTAATCCAACGCTCTTCAACTTAAGTCTGGTCCATTGTTTAAGTGATAACATAAAAGCAACTTCAAGGATCTCAAACGAGCAAATATCAACAAAAATCACCGACAGATTGTTCAGTTTCGATCAATGTTTGGCGCAATTGGAAAGCGATGCCATTGCAACACCACTTAGCTCAGACCAAAGGCTTAAAAAGTTAAACGATGAAGATCGGTTTGCATATTACCATGACATGGGAGATCATTTACGAGATAGAAATTGCTTTGATGCTGCTATCGAATTCTATCTAAAATCCCTTGACAGGTTAGTAGGCCATGTTAAACAAACGGCACAGAATGCAAATCTATACAAGTTGGCGATATTGCGCTTAAATGATTTGTCAAAAAGTGGAAAATTGCAAGTTTTTCGGGACAAAAATCAATCGGAAGCGGGAATCATTTTGCACAGTGTAGGATTTTGTTTATTAAATTTGAGCAAACCACGTGAAGCGCTGCAATATTATAATAGAGCGCTACAAATCAAAGAAAAAACTTTATCTGATGTCGACACTGACAGGAGTCTCGCCAGCACTTTGCATGAAAAAGGTCGCTGTTTATTGAACTTGAACAAACCACATGAAGCGCTGCAATATTATAATAGAGCGCTACAAATCAAAGAAAAAACTTCATCTGATGTCGGCACTGACAGGGATCTCGCCATCACTTTAAATGAAAAAGGTCGCTGTTTATTGAACTTGAACAAACCACATGAAGCGCTGCAATATTATAATAGAGCGCTACAAATCGACGAAAAAACCTCATCTCATGTCGACACTGACAGGAGTCTCGCCAGGCTTTTGCATGAAAAAGGTCGCTGTTTATTGGGCTTGAACAAACCACATGAAGCGCTGCAATATTATAATAGAGCGCTACAAATCGACGAAAAAACTTCATCTGATGTCGACACTGACAGGAGTCTCGCCAGCACTTTGCATGAAAAAGGTCGCTGTTTATTGGACTTGAACAAACCACATGAAGCGCTACAATCCTATAATAGAGCGCTACAAATCTACGAAAAAACTTCGTCTGATGTCGACACTGACAGGGATCTCGCCAGCACTTTGCATGAAAAAGGTCGCTATTTATTGAACTTGAACAAACCACATGAAGCGCTGCAATATTATAATAGAGCGCTACAAATCAAAGAAAAAACTTATCTGATGTCGACACTGACAGGGATCTCGCCATCACTTTGCATGGAACCGGTCGCTGTTTATCGGACTTGAACAAACCACATAAAGCGCTGCAACATTATAATATAGCGCTACAAATCTACGAAAAAACCTCGTCTCATGTCGACACTGACAGGGATCTCGCCATCACTTTGCATTCGAAAGGTCGCTGTTTATTGGACTTGAACAAACCACATGAAGCGCTGCAATATTATAATAGAGCGCTACAAATCAACGAAAAAACCTCATCTGATGTCGACACTGACAGGGATCTCGCCATCACTTCGCATGAAAAAGCTCACTGTTTATTGGACTTGAACAAACCACATGAAGCGCTACAATCCTACAATAGAGCGCTACAAATCAAAGAAAAAACTTCATCTGATGTCGGCACTGACAGGGATCTCGCCATCACTTTGCATTCGAAAGGTCGCTGTTTATTGGAGCTGAACAAACCACATGAAGCGCTACAATATTATAATAGAGCGCTACAAATCAACGAAAAAACTTCATCTGATGTCGACACTGACAGGGATCTCGCCCGCATTTTGCATGAAAAAGCTCGCTGTTTATTGGACTTGAACAAACCACATGAAGCGCTGCAATATTATAATAGAGCGCTACAAATCAAAGAAAAAACCTCATCCGATGTCGACACTGACAGGAGTCTCGCCAGCACTTTGCATGAAAAAGGTAGCTGTTTATTGGACTTGAACAAACCACATGAAGCGCTACAATATTATAATAGAGCGCTACAAATCAAAGAAAAAACTTCATCTGATGTCGACACTGACAGGAGTCTCGCCATCACTTTGCATGAAAAAGGTCGCTGTTTATTAGTCTTGAACAAACCACATGAAGCGCTGCAATATTATAATAGAGCGCTACAAATCGAGGAAAAAACTTCATCTGATGTCGACACTGACAGGAGTCTCGCCATCACTTTTCTTGGAATCGGTCGCTGTTTATCAAACCTGCACAAACCTGATGACGCTTTGCTTCATTTCGAAAATTGCTTGAAAATTCTTGAAAAAGTATTTTTCAACTCTGCTAATATTGTTGAGATGCGAAATGTCGCTAAGAACTGTGATTTGATTGCTTTATGTTTGTTTAAACAGAACGAGACAACTGAAGCATTGCATTTTATAAACAAATCCATATCAATCTGCCAAGACACAGATGTGGATGTTCACTCTGATCTCAATTTTGCTGACTCATTACATGAAATTCATGTTTTTTTACTGAACTTGAATAAACTTGAAGAAGCTGATCGATATTTAAATCGATCCCAAAGTATAACTCAACGACCTTCCTGACTCATTAAAGGAATAACATTTAGGTGTTCTGTTTTTTAATCAGATCTGGCCAATAAATGCGAGAATAACCTTTAACCGATGACATCATCAATGATGTGGATTGTGCACAGCGTGTTGTTATGTCACACATGCAATGATTGCGCGTAGTGATATTTTTTCAAACACAAACATAAACTATCATGGTTGAATTTATAGTTTGAGCACAGTGGCCTACGTTCGGGGGAGGGAGGCCATTAACGATTGAAAAAAATATTACTTGTTTTGGAACGATCCGCCTTTGTCTCATGTTTTTCTCTGCCATCCAACTTGCTTATTAATTTCGAGAAACTTTCATTGTGATGCAATAATTTTTGTAGTCAAGCTTTTCTAGTGGGTTGCGTTGAACCTACGACTAAACCAAAATGCAAGCCTGGAAAATGTCAATGGGTATTGTTAAAGCTGGAGTCGTGTTGTGGTGTCATAAAGCCATTGTTCTCAACTGCTGTCATGGCTGGACAACACAACGTTCCAGCGCAGGAGGTTTTTTGGGAAGTGAATGGTTGCAACGCAGGCGGATTGTCCGCTTGCGATGTCATAGTTTTGAGTTAACCAAACCAGCCAGTTGGGATTAAACAAAGAGATTGATATTGGCGCGGGAGGTTTTGGGTTCAATTTTTGAACCGGTACTGGCGTTAGTTTAGCGGTTAAGCGCACAGACTATCAATTCGGACGGTCTGGGGTTTCATTCCCGTGCTGGTCAAATCGGCACAGTGTCGCCAACGGCTCGCCACCACTGCAACGTTCTGTGTTCCCCAGACGCTAAGTCGCGGAGATGGGCCCCAGTGGCGTATGCAAGGGAGGGGGCCGGGAGTCAACCCTCGTTTGACGATTGCAGAAAAAATGAAACCTTACTTAATTTTGATACGAACCGACTTTTCTTCGTGCGGAGCTGGCCGAAATTGCTATCATGGTTTTTCTGTTCAGCCCAACTTTCTAAATTTACCTCGAGAAACTTTCATTACAATGCGTCGGATGCAATATGCAACAATAGTCAATACTGGTAGTCCAGCTTTTGTGATATGTTTTGCTTGAACTGCATTTTTGTCATTGATGCTGCTGTGAAGCAGTTGGTAAGTAGGAGTTTCCTTAAACACGGTGTCTCTGCAGAAGGTATTGCTGCACATAATATTTTTTTATTAAATCAAAAGATTTTAAAATTATATCAAATCAAAATTAAATTAAATCTTCACTGTAGTCGTTTTCATTAAACTCGCTGTAGCGCCGAAGCATGGTAGCGTCTTATCGCTTATCGCTTGGGCAACACAAGAAACGTCACAGCGGTGGCGAGCCGTTGGCTACATTATGTCCGATTTGAGCGGCCTGGGATCGAACCCCAAATCTTCCGCATGGAATGCGACATCTTTAGAACTACGCTATAACAGCCCGGTTTGATGAAAAATTATTATAAACGTTAAAAATCTAAATTGACATTGCCAGTGACGTCACTTTGTGATGACGGAGAATTTTACGTCATCGTGATGTGACGTCACCGAAACCCTTCCCATTCAAAAATCCTGCGTACACCACTGTTTGAACATAAACATTTGATTGTTTAGTTTCTATCATATTTGTTTACGATAAATTGTTTCAAGGAACCATTCCTTTTTTCTATTTCTTGCTAAGCTTTGCAAGGTGATTACAATGATAGCTTTACTGCGCCGTCAGCTCTATTTTTGCGTCGTGTTTTCTTTTTTTTTTTTTTTTTTCTTTCTTTTCGTTTTAGTAAGTGCTAGTGTTTTTGTTGGTTCTACATGTTTTCAATGTTGTTATTTCGGTAAATGTTTGACCAGTGGTCAGTGTTATATTAAGATTAAACTTCCGAAATGTTTTTGAATCTTCAGGGGCTTCCACTCAGGGGCGGATCTATAATTTCTGCTAAGGAGGGTGGGGGCAACTTTTGTGATTTGATAGCCCGCAATAGTTCATGAACATTCAACGTTTCAATTTATTATGCAAAAGTTTTTTTATCTGTTTGTTCTACCAGACGATCCAGGAGGGTAGCTGTTCCCCTCTGGATGAGTCCCTGTTTCCACTCCGCATTCCTTCGTCTGCGCTTCATTCGCTTCAACTTTTGTTTATTCATTTTACTTCTACACTTTATTGAATCTCTGCTTCTCAGCTTCTAATAAATGATATGTGCGTTGTAAACACTAGTTTCTAATTTCATTTGTCTGCATCAAACATCTTGAGTTACCGTTTTTCTGACAATATTCCTTATTTTTCTTTCCTCTTTGTGTATTCATGTGTATTTACTATCAGTGACAAACCCACAAATATCTACACGTTTTACTGCTTTCAGTTGTATTTGTGTGTACTTATTGTATTTGTGTGCATTGGTGTTTGTATAGTAGGAATGCCCTTAATTTTTAACATGTTAGTTATGGAAAAAGCAGCGGAAGTCTTAATGTTACTAAATACTTCTTTATTCTAATGATTTATTCCTAGTTATTCCAGCTCACTTTTTTGCATGTATGTTAATACGTTTTAGAAGGATCAGCTGTAACTACATATTTGTCAATAATGTACGTCACGTAAACCTGACTATGTGATGCTCTCTCTTTATTGCCAGCTTGGTTATTCTATTTCTTGATATCAAGTGTAATGTGTTGTTGTGATGCTATGGTCGCTAAGCTAATTATTAGTGTTAGTGATGTTTACTCATGCTTATTCTAGCTTCAATAAGCTAAAAGTGTGCATTTTTATTGGTAGAACTTTTACGAGATTGCAAAGTTTACAAACATTTCAGATTCATTCTAATGTTTTACTAACCGACAAATATCAAAATGTTGTATGAATTTGCAAACTTTCATTTTTTTACCATCGTTTTTTACGCTTTTTCACGAAACTGGGGCGTTTTGTTGTGGATGACGTCATTTTTACACAAAACTGTCTGTTATTTATAAACTGAACTGTTTTTACGTTGCACTGCGCTTCATTATCCAACTAGATTGAGAAAACTTCGTGTTTCGGAACTGGAGTGTTTCTGAACTGTTGGCTATTTCCATTGAAAACTCCGCATTTTCCTCATGGACTTATTGATCGCCGAATACGAGTGGATTCCATATTGTTTTGAAAATGGATTTCTTGTTTCCACATTTTGATTTGCAACAATCCGCTCGAACAATCCGCTTCCTTTGCGTGACAAAGCTTTGCGAAACCAAGGCGATGTTTGATGACGTTTTGAGCATTTCGCGCTCTGAAATCTCCCATTTGCAAACTGTTGCTGGTGACGTCAGCCATGACAGTGAACAAACGTCGGAAGCAATGTTTATTTATGAAACTGGCAAACTTTTGGTGTCATTAAACGTCCT
This sequence comes from Trididemnum miniatum, assembly GCA_964006365.1. NCBI lineage: Eukaryota > Metazoa > Chordata > Ascidiacea > Aplousobranchia > Didemnidae > Trididemnum > Trididemnum miniatum. The sequence continues at coordinate 22,663,777 of OZ023249.1, read as the reverse complement.
CATTTCCTAATAATCTGCAGGCCTTTTTACGTATGTGTGTTTTGAAAGAAGAGATAATGCATACTGCTATTGCTTCTCGAAAATTATTGTTATATTTTAATAATCAAACGCTGTTTCAATTGTTTTTGTCCCACATTTATTTTCGCAGTTCACAGCTAAAGGCTTCGATTTGATTCCCCTTTCTTTGCGGTTACTTGCTGTTACTTTATGCGATACTCTAAACCACGATACCGTTCGAACCCATCCCTAGCAAATCACCTGAACAAGTAATGGGTTGTTCAAACTGAACACATGAGATTGCGCTTAATTTTATGACGCCATGTGTGTATTACGCTTCAGTGAATTTACACGAACTTTTCGAAGTGTTATTAATCGGATGATATAATAGTTTGATGTTTTATAATTCTACATTAGATGTATGATTTGTATCCTTTATGAAGAAATGTTATTAGTTTTTCAAAACTTATCGACTCAAACTGGGACCACTATTCTAACCTAACCAACAAACTGGCCAAGAGTTTACCGCCACCTGAATCTCAAAACATCGATCAGGTTTACCAGTGCTTTTGCAAGGTAATAAGCACTGCGGCGAAGAAATGCATCCCTCGTGGTCGACGACCAAACCACATACCTTGCTGGGATGCGGAGTGTGAAGACCTCTATCAGCATTTCCTGCAGTCACCTGGGGGCCCTGATTCGGATAGGGCTGCCACAGCCCTACTCACAAGGCTCGACGGGAAGCGGAGAAATCGCTGGTCAGAGACGGTCCGCAACATTGACTTTTCGCACTCCAGCCGGCTGGCATGGAATACTATAAACAACTTGACTGGTAGGTCACGACAATCCCCTCGTCAATGTCCCGTTTCAGCTGATGCTATTGCTTCTCAGCTGGTTAAAAACGGGAAATACGAAGGTGTGAATCGACGCTCATCTCGACTCGTTTTACAGGAAGTGTCTGACCTTTGGAGGGCTGATCCATTACATCCTGCGAATGTCTCCGGGAGTTTTTCCCATCGGGAGTTCGCTGCTGCCCTCCAACATTTAAGACCAGGCAAAGCTCCTGGACCTGATTCCATTTGTCCGGAGCTGATAATCCATGCTGGAGCCAGCTTAAAATCTTGGCTACGTGGCTTCCTATCTTCCTGCCTGCACCACCTCAAAATTCCTAAGATCTGGAGAAGAGCGCTAGTAGTAGCGATCCCAAAGCCTTCGAAACCTGTAGAGGACCCAAAGAGCTATCGTCCGATCTCCTTGCTCTGTGTTCCCTACAAGATTCTCGAGCGACTTATCTACGCCCGCGTCGAACCTCTTATTGACCCTCTGCTCCCACGGGAACAGGCGGGTTTTCGACGCGGAAGATCCACCGTGGATCAAGTCACTTTGCTCACGCAAAGCATTGAGAATGCATTCGAAGCGAAAAAGAAGGCCGGTGCCGTCTTTATCGACCTGACAGCTGCCTATGACACTGTCTGGCACCGTGGCCTCACCTGCAAGCTGTTGCGGCTCCTGCCGGACAAGCACATGGTTCGTATGATTATGGAGCTGATCCGTAACAGAAGCTTCACCCTTACAACTGGCGACAGCAAGCCTAGCAGGTTACGACGCCTGAGAAATGGCGTCCCCCAGGGATCGGTCCTGGCCCCCCTCCTTTTCAACATCTATACATATGATATCCCCTCCATAACCTCCAAGAAGTTCGCCTATGCCGACGACCTGGCGATACTTCATACATCTGGAGAATGGAAGGAGTTGGAAAGGACTCTAAGCCAGGACATGACTACACTCTCGGAATATCTCCAGACCTGACGATTGAAGCTTAGCCACACTAAAACGGTGACGGCGGCCTTTCACCTCCACAATCGAGAGGCTAAGCGTGAGCTTAAGGTCTGTAACATCGGTAAGACCTTACCTTTCTGTCCAGTTCCCACTTATCTTGGGGTCAAACTGGACAGATCGCTCACTTATCGTCCTCACCTGGAAGCATTGCGCAAGAAGTTAAGTGCTCGCGTCTCACTGTTGAGGCGACTTGCCGGAACAGGTTGGGGTGCTAGCGCTAAGACATTACGCACAGCTGCCCTGTCTCTGGTCTACTCGACTGCCGAGTACTGCGCACCAGTCTGGTGCCGCAGCGTGCACATACGGCTTATCGACAGTGTAATAAATGACGCCTTGCGCATTGTCACTGGGTGCCTGCGTCCCACTCCATCGGTCTACCTTCCGGTTCTTTCAGGCATCCAGCCAGCTGAGCTTCGCCGCCAAGGAGCGACACTCTCCCTAGCCAACCGCAGCTCCCTGGACCCTGACCACATTTTACATGGCCAGTTTCATGAGTCACAGGACGTATGTAGGGAGAGATTGAAATCTAGACGCTCATTTGTACCTGCTGCTCGGAAATTACTAGACAGTCTTTCGGAGATGGATGTCCGTGCAGCCGAGTGGACGAACACGAAATGGGAAATGGAGTACTCTGCCAACGCATTGTCACTCCACGCTTTCATTCCCAAGGCTAGCTCCAGACCCTTGGGTATGGGTCTGCCCAGGGCAGCCTGGGTCAAGCTCAACCGTCTGCGTTCTGGTGTTGGACGTTTCTGTTCGTCCATGTACAAATGGGGTCTCGCTCCTCTAGCGAATTGTGAGTGTGGTGCCAGTGAACAAACCGCAGATCACATCATCTCACAGTGTCCCATACATCGAGCACCCCGAGGTATGTTTGGTCTAATGGTTTTGGATGACGAAACAAGATGCTGGCTGAAGTCCCTTACAGTCAGCATCTGACCCAAGCAGTTTGGTGGCCAGGGTGGTAAAAGGATAAACCCTCGGCCTTGGTCCTCCCATCTGTCTTGGAAGAGATGCCCCGCCAAACGACGACGACTCAAACTAGAACGGAATCTGTATTCTCATCGAATTTTTTTGCTTTTTGTTTCTTCTGTATTTTTAATTAATTACTGTATAGTGTGAACTCGAATGGTGGGTTGCTGTTTTTGTGAAGCATAATTATATTTTATGCTTTGAGTAATTTTTCATGTTTGCATATGATTACATGTTAATTTTAGCATATTTGATAAGTGATGGTGTATTGTATTAAAGTAAACTGAAGTTAGTTGAGTTCACCTGCTTTTTGTAAAAGCTTAAATTTCCTTAAAACTCTCGCGCACAAGTCTTAAAGTTCTCTTTTACGCCACATAATTACAGTTTTTATATTTGTGATGCATGTATGCATCGTTGAAGATGACCTAGCTGAGCATCGAACCCGCGAAACTGCAGTAGCTCCGGAGCGAAATGCACCAACCAACCGACCAAATGCATGTACGGGGCTCTTTCAACTTTTTTTTATCCACATTGCAGCTTAAATTTTTTATATCAGTGAAGTATATGCACCATGGACGATGACATAGTTGGGGAACGACCCACGAAACCAGTTTCGCATCCCAATGCACAACCACTCGGCCAACTCCATGTGCAGCAAACATTGTAAGAGCGCCGCTAGTGTCGTGATGTTTATAATATGATGTCACTATAGGCTGGTTATGATATCATTAGTGCGGTTAGTCAAGCATGACCGGTGAAAAACTTTTCATTGTTTCTTTGAACAACAAATTCCGAGTAGCTTTCATGACGAGCGTCACCAAAATCGTCGGATGAGGCCGTGTTTTTAAACAAGGACTTCAAAACGCTTTTATCCAGTGCATTTACAATTGCTGACATTTCGCGATCCATTTTGGGAACAGTTTTTGTTAATCATTTTAGCATTTGGGTAGGCAACATAACATGCATAAACCATTCGCAACTGGTTCATTTCGGGGACTTGTCGCTGTGTACAGAGACGTAGCGAGAAATTTTAAAAGAGGAGGAATAACCTGGAAAAAACATTAAAAATCTGGTATATTTCAGTCACTTAGCAGCGCTTCATCTATTTTTATTAAAAGTAAAAAGGGGGGGGGGGCATGGCGTAATGATCCCCTCATACGACCGTGTTCACTTCTCATTCGGGTTAATTGCGGTTAAGTAAAAATATAAAAAAAAGGGGGAGGGCATGACACAATGTCACTTTTCTGAATACTCAACTAACTGCACTAAAAGCCGTTTTTTCGTATAGTCCCCCTTAAGAAATTTCAGGATTTACTTCTGTGGAACGAGGAACCTATCTTTACGCAGAAGTGAGCAGAAATTTATTCAGGGGGCGGCATCATATTATGTCCTCCCCCCCCTTTACAGTGTTCTTTGTAAAATTGTTTAAAAAAAGTTTCGACATCTGCGCTTTTTTTCGACATCGCTGCAGTTTCATATTGTTCGCTCGCAAACACCGAAGCGTCGATGTGAAAAAGAAGAGATGAGAAAGAACAGAAAAAAATTCTACGATATTTATATTAAAATACACTTCAGTAATTGAGCGGGTATGCGCAGGCTAACTGGAGTTAGTGTGTATGAGTTACTAATTTTTAAAGATATGTCAAAAAGAAGATAAAATAAAGAAGGCAAAAAACTGCTGATATCACTTCATTATTTCATTTTCTGGCTAAAATTTTGAAATATTTTTCAAATGGTTTTCATGACAACAATGGTGAAGGTGAAGGGGTCATTAGATCAAGTTTTGCAAATGAGTTTTTTGAATAAGAGTAATCTGAGGTTATTTTCAAATTATATTGAACTAAAAATTGAAAAATAATTGAGGGAGAATGTGAAGTGATTGCGCTCTTCGAGTCAGCAAACACCCGGTATATATGTCAAATGCGCTCGGCTCCAGCCGTGAATCGAACTAGTCGTCGTCGTCGTCGTTTGGCGGGGCATCTCTTCCAAGACAGATGGGAGGACCAAGGCCGAGGGTTTATCCTTTTACCACCCTGGCCACCAAACTGCTTGGGTCAGATGCTGACTGTAAGGGACTTCAGCCAGCATCTTGTTTCGTCATCCAAAACCATTAAACCAAACATACCTCGGGGTGCTCGATGTATGGGACACTGTGAGATGATGTGATCTGCGGTTTGTTCACTGGCACCACACTCACAATTCGCTAGAGGAGCGAGACCCCATTTGTACATGGACGAACAGAAACGTCCAACACCAGAACGCAGACGGTTGAGCTTGACCCAGGCTGCCCTGGGCAGACCCATACCCAAGGGTCTGGAGCTAGCCTTGGGAATGAAAGCGTGGAGTGACAATGCGTTGGCAGAGTACTCCATTTCCCATTTCGTGTTCGTCCACTCGGCTGCACGGACATCCATCTCCGAAAGACTGTCTAGTAATTTCCGAGCAGCAGGTACAAATGAGCGTCTAGATTTCAATCTCTCCCTACATACGTCCTGTGACTCATGAAACTGGCCATGTAAAATGTGGTCAGGGTCCAGGGAGCTGCGGTTGGCTAGGGAGAGTGTCGCTCCTTGGCGGCGAAGCTCAGCTGGCTGGATGCCTGAAAGAACCGGAAGGTAGACCGATGGAGTGGGACGCAGGCACCCAGTGACAATGCGCAAGGCGTCATTTATTACACTGTCGATAAGCCGTATGTGCACGCTGCGGCACCAGACTGGTGCGCAGTACTCGGCAGTCGAGTAGACCAGAGACAGGGCAGCTGTGCGTAATGTCTTAGCGCTAGCACCCCAACCTGTTCCGGCAAGTCGCCTCAACAGTGAGACGCGAGCACTTAACTTCTTGCGCAATGCTTCCAGGTGAGGACGATAAGTGAGCGATCTGTCCAGTTTGACCCCAAGATAAGTGGGAACTGGACAGAAAGGTAAGGTCTTACCGATGTTACAGACCTTAAGCTCACGCTTAGCCTCTCGATTGTGGAGGTGAAAGGCCGCCGTCACCGTTTTAGTGTGGCTAAGCTTCAATCGCCAGGTCTGGAGATATTCCGAGAGTGTAGTCATGTCCTGGCTTAGAGTCCTTTCCAACTCCTTCCATTCTCCAGATGTATGAAGTATCGCCAGGTCGTCGGCATAGGCGAACTTCTTGGAGGTTATGGAGGGGATATCATATGTATAGATGTTGAAAAGGAGGGGGGCCAGGACCGATCCCTGGGGGACGCCATTTCTCAGGCGTCGTAACCTGCTAGGCTTGCTGTCGCCAGTTGTAAGGGTGAAGCTTCTGTTACGGATCAGCTCCATAATCATACGAACCATGTGCTTGTCCGGCAGGAGCCGCAACAGCTTGCAGGTGAGGCCACGGTGCCAGACAGTGTCATAGGCAGCTGTCAGGTCGATAAAGACGGCACCGGCCTTCTTTTTCGCTTCGAATGCATTCTCAATGCTTTGCGTGAGCAAAGTGACTTGATCCACGGTGGATCTTCCGCGTCGAAAACCCGCCTGTTCCCGTGGGAGCAGAGGGTCAATAAGAGGTTCGACGCGGGCGTAGATAAGTCGCTAATCGAACTAGTCACGTAGGATTTGTCATTTGTGCGCATTATCGCTAGGTCGAGTCGCTGACAAATTGCGCTTATTTTTGCAACTGCTTGTGATTATTACGCAATGAGGAAAATATGAGTCGGTAACTAAAAATTTTGTTATTAATACAATTAATGTTTGCTCAGTCGATCGGTTCAGTGGCTAAAGACATTGCTATCGGTGCGGGGAGTTTTGGGTTAGATTTTCGGGGCGGTCAAATCGGCACAATGTCGCCAACTGCTTGCCACCGCCATAATGTTTCTGTGTTGTCCAGGCGCTAAGTCTCGGAGATGGGACCGGCACTCGTTACAGGCTTCGACGTATAATACCACGAGTATAATGATGAAGACTTGGTTTTTATTTTTTGTTACCAGCAACGCAGCAAAAAACAACTAAAACCACTCAGGTGGACCGCTTCCTGCGCAATTAACAAATTAGCAAAGTTATAAGCTTTGCTGTAAGCTAAGCTGGGTTTTTAAGCCTTGCCGCAAAAAAAATTATGACATGTTTATTTAATTTAGGGATATTTACATTAAATTTGCCTTGACTTGTTGATTCAATACAATCTGCGATCTCCATTTTGTCGAAATGATGCATCAAGCTCGGCCGACCCCCGTGCATTTTTTCGACCCCCTCCCCCCTGTTATGAAAAACTACCCGCGCATCTGTCAAACAATAAGTCGATATAATATTGCGATTTCCAACCAATAACAATTTTTCATCCACAAATAAATCCTTCTCAAAAAAGTTAGTTTAGAACAGAAACTATGCTGAAGCAGAGGTGGGCATTTTTTAAAAATTGGTTGAAGCGCAGCGCAACAAAGCGCAAAAGTTCTGTTAAGTCATGAAACGCAACGCAACTAGCGCAATCTAATTTTTAAATTGGCTGAAGCGCAACGCAACTTTCGCAATCAATTATTTTTTCGCATTAAAGCGCAACGCAACTTCCGCAATGAGGTTTATACAAAAGAAAAAGCACAACGCAACTTTCGCAATGAAAAATTTAATAAAGCGCAACGAGTAGATGTATAAGCAATGCACTTTTTTTTTGAGTTATTTTTATAGGTGCTTTTAACAGCATGCAGTTGTCTACAACGCGACAACGATTTTAATGCAAGTGACTGTAACAGGATTTTGCGTGGTCAATGAAGAGGAAAATTAAATAAGAAGCGAAAAAAGATGCGTTGCTGATGATTGCTTTCTTCATCCTCTTATCACGAGAAAGCTAAAGAGGCGCTGCTTAGGACGAATCCAGACTCGCTTAGGAGTTGCCTTTGTTTGTCGCGTGCCGCTGCGCCACGTTGCATTGTCGCGTGCCGTTAAGAGCACCTCATCGCGGTAAGTCATAATTTGCATATGCGGCGAAGTTCTCCACAATAACAAGTAAATACGATTTATTCAACACTCAATGATCTCTTTAAGCACTTGCAATTATTTTAAAAAGCAAAAGACTTTAGTGTACCACATTTCTGATGAGCTGAAAATTTCTGCTACCGGTACAATAAATTGACCCATAGGCCTATTGTACGCATCAAGAAACAAACTGCTATTCTATTAAAAACAGTTACAAAAAACTGCTTACTCCAGCACATTGCGCTTTAATTAATCCGACAAAGTGCAACGCAGTATTTCAACTTCCGACAGTGCGCAACGCAACAAAGCGCAAGCAACCAGATTCTTTTCAGTTCGCAGCGCAACAATGCGCACACTAATATATATTTTTTCAGTTCGCAAGGCAAAAAAGCGCAAGAAGGATTTATTTTCCTTGAAGCGCAGCGCAACTTGTGCAATGACCAAAAATAATTTGTTAAAGCGCTTCGCAACTTCCGCACGTGCGGAAGTTGCGCAACTAGCGCTTTGCGCTTCAAATTGCGGAATGCCCACCTCTGTGCTGAAGGATATAGATACAAATGGGAAAAGCAGAATACTGTCAGTGATATTAATTTTGAGGTTTAGGTCATTTTAAATGAATTTACCAACAACAAAAACAATGATTGTAATGGAATATTATCGTGGAAGTAAACAAAGCAAAAAAATCAGTTAAAAAAGTCGTTTGTAGAAGACAAGAAAAGCTTTTTCACTTCTTGCTTCTCAGGGTGGGCTTATAGCATCGACTATGGCACCAGAAATAAGCTGAAACGTTGGTCCAAGTGTTTTCATCTGTTTCTTGGCTGTGCTGTTTGTGATAAAACACAAGAATTCTTGTATTATATTTTGAGCGAAAACTTACTTCTCATTCGGGTTAATAGCGGTTAGAGTTTGATCGACACGTTTAACAAAATGACAAACAAGTACTTTTCCACGTAGGCCGTGGCTACTCGACCCACTTTTGTTTGATTTGCTGATTAATTATTAATCTTGGTTGCTTCGTTTTTAACAGTGGCTCCAGCTTTGTCCTTACTTTGAACAAAGTTTACAAATAGAAGAGGCAGGAATATTCGTAGCTTAGCATAACCTTGCTTGGCAGTTCTTGAAAAGCAGTTTTTACTTGGTAGAATTAATTAGAAATAGAAAAAAAATTAATTAGAGTTTACTTGTTCTGAAGTCGAAATTTAGAAATCAAGGTTATTATGAATGACAATGCGTATAAAGCATCATATTCATTTTTTAAACCCGTTTATCTCGGGAGTAAAGAAAAGAAGGAATCAGCCAGAAAAGGAGATTAAAACAGAGCGCTTTGGTTAAGTGAATAACGACCATATATCGGCCAGACATTGATCTTTTTGACCTCAGCCTCCCAGCCCCATCCTCTTCCCCTTTCCTTTACTCATGAGTAGAAATTACGAAGAGAGCATCAAAATGCAGAAATGTAATTTACAATTTAATATTAGCTTTCTATGTTCATGATGACGCTTGTATGAGTTATTTTTTTTAACTTCTAACGATTTCTAAAACATTTTTCGTAATCAAACTGCATAAAACCATCATTTGATGTAACTGTTCATTGCTTTGCTCATTTTGCAATGAATTAGACTTACTGTACATCTGAACTCTCATGGGCTTACGTAAACATTACCTGAAGGAGAAGAAACATGGAAAGAGGTTTACTACATAAAGGCTCAATTTCTCTTATATAAATCAGAACCATAGCAGCTCTTAACAGTAAAAAGACACTTGATATAGGTGTGCACGCATGAAGACCCAGTCCTGCCTATTCCATCGGAAACACTATCAACAACTTCACCCCAGGTACCAGTGGAGAGAGAGAGAGAGAGAGAGAGAGAGAGAAAGTTTATTTTTTTGCCAGTACACGTGTCACAGAAATCAAAAAAACAAAAAACGATTACACATATAGTAGTAATAGCACTGTTACACACAATACAATGATTTGTGCACAATGGCAGAAAGCACCGAAAAACTGTTAGGTTATCGCGTCAAGATGCTCCCTGACACAAATGCAGTAAACAGTGAGATAAAAAAAAATGAAAATAGAAAATGAAAATTGAATTCATCACTTCCGCCTACAGAAAGCCTACATTTACAGGACAATACCTACAGTACGTTGGAATTCTTTTAACCCGAGGAAGCAGAAAATTAGCCTCATTAACACTCTAGTCCATCGTGCTCTGATGATCTGCTCCAAAGGTAAGCTCTCGAGCGAATTAGACAACATCCGTTCCATCATGGCTGATAATGGCTATCCCGACCACGTGGTCAACTCTTCCATTACCAGGAAGATGCGAAACTTCCGCAGACCACCGTCATACGGACCGAAGAAATGTCCTGTTTATCTACATCTTCCATGGTTGGGTGCAATTTCGACGAGGTTCGAAAAGCAAGTCGCTTCAGCAGTTCAACGCTGTTACTTCTCTGTGGAGCCTCGCGTCGTTTCTACGACTAGAAAACTTCTGCCCGCAAGCAAAAAAGATGTGCTTCCTGCTTCTCAACAGAGCAATATCGTTTATGAATTTTCGTGCCACTGCGACAGTCGGTACGTGGGTCGCACATCTCAACGGCTGCAGGACAGAATTAAGCAACACGTTCCCAAATCTGTGAGAACTGGTCAAGTTTCTCAAGATCGCAAGGCCTTCAGTCGCTCGTGCAAATTGACCAATCACGAACCTATTTGCGACTCGGCAATTGGACAACATCTGCTGACCAATCAATCTTGTGCCTTACACTAAAGCGATGACAGATTTTCGATCCTTTCAAAAGGTCGCTCGGCTTTCCATCTATCTGCCTTAGAAGCCACTTACATCAAAGTTTCTCAACCAATCCTGTGCCGGCAAAAGAAGTTTGTCTACGCCCTGAAAATTTCTTACTAGCGCTTCTGTTTTTGATTGGTCGACACTTTTCGTCCAATCAGAAACTACTTCTCTTTTCTCTCTTCGCGCTTTTATAAGCGGTCTCAGCTCTACATTCTTTATTCTGACGATTCCCTTGACAAGTGTCAGACGATAAGCTTCGGGAAATATGCAACCTCTGCTTCTGGCGATCATGGTTGAATTTATAGGTTGAACATAAACATTTGATTGTTCACTTTCTATCATATTTGTTTTCATCAAGAAACGATTCCTTTTTTTCCTCTTCTTGCTAAGCTTTGCAAGGTGATGACAATGATAGCTTTACTGCACCGTCAGCTCTATTTTTGCGTCGTGTTTTTTTTTTCTTCTTTTCATTTGAATAAATGCTAGTGTTTTGGTTTGTTCTACATATTTTTAATGTTGTTATTTCGATAAACGTTTGACTAGTGGTCGATACATCGATGTTGTATTAAGATTAAACTTACAAAATGTTTTTGAATCTTTCAGGGGCTTTCACTGAGGGGCGGATCTATTTATAAGAGCTTTGCTAAGGGGTGGGGGCAACTTTTGTGATTTTATAGCACGCAATAGTTCATGTACATTTAACGTCTCAGTTTATTATGTAAAATTACTTGCATCTGTTTGTTGCACCAGACGTTCCACAGGGGTAATTGACCCCCTCTGGATGTGTCCCTGATTCCACTCCGCATTCTTTCATCTGCGCTTCATTCGCTTCAACTTTTGTTTAAACATTTTACTTCTACACCTTTTTGAATCTCTGCTTCTCAGCGTCAAATAAATGATAATGCGGGTAGTAAACATTAGTTTCTAATTTCATTTGTTTACATCGAACATCTTGCGTCCTCGTTTTTCTACCAATATTCCGTGTTTCTTTTTCCACTTTGTGTTTTCATGAGTAAGTGACAAACCCAAAGACAATTTACTGTAAGTGACAAACCCACAAATACCGACACATTTTACTGCCCTGAGTTGTGTTTGTGTGTATTTATTGTATTTGTATATTTGAATGTTTGTATGGTAGAAATGTACTTAAATTTTAATGTGCTAGATATCCAAAAAGCATAACAATTATTATTGTTACTAACTACTTAATATGTTTCAATGCATTTATTCCTGATTATTCCAGCTCACTGTTTTGCATGTATATGATTTGTAAGCACACATGTTAATAAGTTTTTGAGCGACCAACTGTAACTACATATTTTGTAAATAATGTGCGTCACGTAAACTTATTATTGTCAGCTTGGTTATTCTTTGTTTTGCATCAGCTAGCTGTTGATTTCAAGAGTAATAATATGTTGTTTTGAAGCGAAAAATGTGTATTTTTTATTGGGAGAAATATTTCGAGATTGCAAAATTTACAAACATTTCAAATTCATTCCAATGCTTTACTAACCGACAAATATTAAAAACCTTGTACTCATTAGCAAACTTTCATTAATGCAATCTTTGATGACGTTTTCAGCATTTCGCGCTTTTAAACCCCCCTTGTACAAACTGCTGCCTGTGACGTCAACCATTGACTGTAACGTAAGTGTGTTTTGAAAGAAGAGATAAGGTATAATGTTATTGGTTTTGGGAATATTATTGTTATATTTTTAAAATCATGCGTTGTTTTAATTGTAGCTGTCCCACATGTATTTTGGCAGTTCACAGCTAGAAGCTTTGATTTGATTCTTCCCTCTTTGCGGTTACTTGCTGTTACTTTATGCGTTATTCTAAACCACAGTAAGATTCGAACCTATCAATAGCAAATCACCTGAACAAGTAATGAGTTTTTCAAGCTGAACACATGAGATTACCATATCGACTACTTTTTGTTAGGTTTAACCCATGAAGACAAGTTTTGCAACTATGGAGGTCTATTGCAACACCAAACTAACAACATAAAAAAATATGCAAATTTTATGCAAATTAGGTCATTGCAAGCTAAAGTTGTTAGCAATGTTTCGACGCCCATATCTTACGGTACACTTTATGCAAAAATCTAGTTTTGGGCTTAAATGAAAGGTAATAATCAAAAGAAGAAACTGTAGTTACGATTTTGCCCAATTAATTATACTTTTGGATTAATAATAATTCAAAGACAGCATATTATAATATTCAATAAATATTTGACTTTAAAAAGATAATATTATCTTTGTAGAATCAGAAATACATTACTTATCTAAAATCTGTAACTATAGTTACTACAAAATTTCACCACGAGTCTTTCAAAAAAAATATTATGCAAATCGGGCTACAATTGATTTCACAAAGTGAGTTTGAAATTGTCAATTTTCACTTATTTTCTATTATCGAGAAAATCGCATTTAAAAGAAAAAAGATAAACCGGTATGATACAAATCCACACAAGAGCATATTAATGGGCACAAAAGAATTTAAATAGGCTCCTGCTTCATAAATGTTCCCTTCATAAATGTAGTAACTGTAGGCTCTCAATTAATAGTGGGAAAAATTTTGCTTGAAATTGAGCAATTGAATATAAAAAGCTAGCGTAGTGGCTTCTTCCAAATGGTACCGGTACCATACGGATAACGGTACTTGGTACCGATTGCGGTAAGTCTAGTATCTCAACTGTCACTAGGCCAAAGTTTCTGCCAGTGAATTAGGTCCACTTTTTCCCTAAGCTGCAGCATTACCTAGACCAAATACTGACCATTTCCAGATCATGGGCCATTTTGTTGTTCCCTCAGTCATTTTATACCGGTAGTACAAATAACTGCCAGTTACAGGTAACAGCAGTTTGAGAAAGCTCTGGTTTTCAAATACAAGAAGATTGGCTTTTATTTTCACAACGATTAAATATCTTAACTTTTTTTAAAAAAGCAAAGGAAAATCTGCTGTCAAACGCTTTCTCAACGAAACCAAACAAAAGAAAATTCAGGCATAAATTTTTCAATTTTTTCTATTAGGGGTGGCTAGCAAAAAATTAAATTTACATAGAAAACACACAAAATATAGGTTTTTTTTGTTGGGTATGGGTTCTGGAGTTGTTACTTTATCATTTTTTACAAAAACAAAATTTGGCTGATTTTTTTGATTTTTGCCTTCTAAATGGTATAAATGGTATATTGCCCCCTAGTTTGAAAAACTTATCGACTAAAACTAGAACCGAATCATTATTCTCATCGTAGTTTTCGTTTTTTCTTTCTTCTCTATTTTCTAATCAATCGTAGAGTGTTAGTATGAACTGGAATTGTGGGTTCTGTGGGACATGATTATATTTTATGCTTATTTCATGTTTGCATATGATTACGTGTTATTTGTGTTTTTATTGCATATTTGATCAGTGACGGTGTACTGTATTAGTGAAAACTCAAGTTAGTTGAGTTCACCTGATTTTAGTGAAAACTTCAATTTCCGTAGAACTCTCGCGCACAAGTCTTAAGTATTTTCTTAAGCCACATAATTACAGTTTATATATTTGTGACGTATCCATGCATCATTACAGATGACCTAGTTGAGCATCGAACCCGCAAAACTAGCTCGGGAGCGTAATGCACCAACCACTCGACGAAATGCACGTACGAGGCTCTTTCAATTTTTTTTTATCCACATTGCAGCTTAAACTTTTTTATATCAGTGAAGTATATGCACCATGGACGATGACCTAGTTGGGAAACGAACCCGCGAAACCAGTTTTGCATCCCAATGCACAACCACTCGGCCAACTCCATGCACAGCAAACATTGTAAGAGCGCCGCTAGTGTCGTGACGTTTGTAATATGATGCCACTATACGCTATTCATGATATCATTAGTGCGGTTAGTCAAGCATGACCGGTGAAAAACTTTTCATTGTTTCTTTGAACAACAAATTCCAAGTAGCTTTCATGAGGAGCGATACCAGGGTCGTGGGATGAGATCGTTTTATTAAACGAGGACTTCAAGAGTTTCAAGACGCTGCTTCCAGTGTATTTACAATTGTTGACATTTCACGATCCGTTTTGGGAGCAGATTTTCTTCATTATTTTAACATCTGGGTAGACAACATAACATGCATGAACCAATCATAACAGTTTCATATCAGGGACTTGTCGCTGTGCACAGTGGCGTTGCGAGAAATTTTAAATGGGGGGAGGTAGGAGGGAATAATTTGCAAACAGCATTAAAAATCTGGTATATTTCAGTCACCTAGCAGCGCTTTATCTATTTTTTTTTAAAGGAAAAGTCGAAAAGGGAGGTATGGCGCAATGACCCCCTAACACGCCCGTGGTTGTGTCACAGGTGTAACAACCAGCCACTTTGTCATACACTATAAGGATATTATACGAGCCTATACTCGCTGCGAAATTTTCACAAACAAATTTACTTTTGAGAACACAATAAAACAAAAAATATAACTCACCACATTGTCACTCGTGGACCACAAGTGGCTTCACACGGCCGAGGCGATCACCTTGGTTTTCAAGCGGCTAAACAGGAATTTCCGCATCTTTTGTTCCTGACATTGCTCGTCCATCTACCTAAAAGTCATCAACGCTGCGCATAGTCCCTGAAAATAAAAAGTGGGTTTAAACAATAAATTCATAGTGATTTTCACGACGAGCATTGCCAAGGTTAGACAGAACAAAACATTACAAAACAAAGTACATGTTTGCATTTATTCGGAACAAGGGTTTTTTAACCTGGAATCCATGAACCTAAACATAAACATGGCATGTTCATTGTCTACTTGCACGATTGTTTAATATTGGTCGTCATTCGTTACCATAGTTCCTCACACAAACCGGTCCACAGGTTTTACAATGTTGAGGTCTACAGGCCGAAAAAAGCGAAGAAGCTGAAGCCCCTCCTCCCTCAACCATGTTAGTTATAAAACAATTGCTGCTTTCGTACATTTGCAAGTTGCCCGTAGCTCAATGCATAGTTGCCCGTAGCCTCAGCAAACAAGTCACTCAGTTTCTCCTAGCGCATGCAAAATAGTAGCCTGAACTTTTTTCACCCTCATTCATTATTAGCAATTATACATTGACCTACCGACACTTGCCTAGATATAATAATAAGCATAGAGATAGGTGGCATGACTTAACGTGCTTTTTCAACAATTACAGCTTTTGTGCGGCCTAAAAAAAGGAGGGGTCGTGGCACAAAGACACGCTCCTGATCGAACAGTTACCACAGCACAAGTTCTGTCCATAACCAACGAGCCAAGCGATTAATCAAGAAAAATTCTTCATCCGTTTGCGCCACGCCGCTTCAAAAACGAAAAGAATGAAGAAACAGAATTAAAACTGGATTACGGAATACAATAAATATGGGACGAAAATAGCTTAAGGAAGAAAATTAAAACCTCAATAAATCGCAAAACTGAACGTTTCGACAACATAGATTCAGCTATCATCATCAGCAGTGTAAGCAAGGCAGTGCAAAACTGTTTTGTACTGCCTCGCTTACACCGCTGATGATGACAGCTGAATCTATGTTGTCGAAACGTTCAGTTTTGATATTCATTGTGGTTTTACTTTTCCTCCATAAAGCTAAGACTACTGTATCACTATTATTAATTTCAAAACCGAAAAGTTTTTGCCAGCGTTCCTGTTCCCTATTCTAAAGACTTGTAAACAGAGCTTACAAATTACAAAAGGTTTATTTACAAGCTCATACCAAGATTAGGCTAGCATCTTCAAAAATTTTCGACCTATTTTAAAATTAACCAAATGATGTCAAGACTTGCGAACAGTGGCGTAGCAAGAAACTTTAAAAGGGAGAAGGGGCATAATTTCCACATTTTTCAAGCGTGTTTTTTTGGCAGAACTGATTTGAAGCTCATTGAGAAACAAGAAAGGCCCTAGAGGGTGCGGGGGCATGCTCCCCCAAAACTTGTTTGAAAATTTACCTGATGTAATGGCTATTTTAATGCTTTTTGATTAATTTTCAGGCAAATTTTGTTTCAATTTTTGACCCTATTTCTGAGTGCTTCGCCAAGTATGATGTATTTTTTTCTCACATTTTCGATTATGCTTGCTTAAGGCGTGAGGCTTATCGTTATCGAAGAGGTTCAAAACCATGAAAAAACTGTATACATAAAAAACATTTCTGAAAATGGCTGGTGGGAGGATGCATACCCCTCATCGTACCCCCTTGATTCCGCCCCTGGCCATAAGCTACAAAAAACATCAAAAGAGTCTGGCACATTTCAGTCACTTGGCACCATTAACTTTGTTCTTTTTTACTAAAAGGCAAAGTCAAAAGGGAGGGCCATGACACAATGCCCCCCTAAATACGCTCCTGCTTGCGAAGTTGCGAGGTGCGGGTGGTCGAGGAGTAAACTAAGTCTATTGCAGAGCCACAGTAGTATTTCTTTATGTGTATGTATTTTACTATTACCAAAAATGTAGCGCGGCTCGAGTCTCCCCCTGAACTTGCCTATGATTGTTCAAGATTTATACAACTGGTAATATTCGTTATTATTCTTGCTTCTACTCCAAGCTCACTACCGCCAGTCTACATGATATACACCGCCTGCAAACAGCAATGTCGCTTCTACGTACAGTACATCTCCTACTGCCCCATATTGAAACAAATGTGCGTGAGCAGCGTAAGCAGTAAATCGTATTCAAGAAGACATTGCCCCTTCTTTTATTTTGTAACAAAACCTACTGTAATCTAAAGTGCGCTTAAAAGCATGCTTAACTACCCGACCCCAACAGATCATATTTCTGAAGTTTCTCAGGATACGCTTACGCTGTAAGTATCCAAAGTTACAAAATATGGACTGAAAAATCACTGATTTTGTTGTTTTTTATACTCAGCAATAAAGCAACTGAACATGCTCCTGATTATTCGTCAAAAACTCGGTTGCCAGCGAGTGGAATAGGTTTTGAATAATTGCCTAACCAAATGTATGCAGGGCCGGATTCACCAATGTTTTTTTAACAGTTATTTTATGCTTGATACGTTTCAGGCAGGTGGGCATCCCGCCAAACATTTAGAGGGGTTCAGGGCCAGATTCAGACAATGAGAAGCGCTTGTTTTCATTTGCCCTGATAAAACGATCTCTAAAAAAAAAACGTCATAGGCCTACGTCAAAAGTATGCAACCACATGTCAACATATGACGTATGAAGTGCATATTTTTTGAAAATCGTTTACCAAGAGCTCTGACCTACCCCCCTCCCCACCTGGTCACGTCGCCAATGTCAAGAATTATTTGTTTAAATATGAAGTTTTTAGATGCTCAAGGGACGTTCAAACAATTATTTTTTTTATTTTATCTGTTTGCATTCTTAAAATAAAAGCCACCGCTAGGTGGCAGCAAAGATTTTGTCACCGCAAACTTCGCGCACGCAGTTGGCTGAGTGCTTGGTGAATTGAACTTAGGAGCGGGTTTCACGGGTTCGATGCTCAAATAGGTCATCTTCCACGCTGCATGTAATTCACTAATACAAAAACCATGTTTTAATTGTGAGGCTTAAAAAATATGACCGATTCAGCGTTAGGGGCTCGTTCAGAAGTACACGGTTCGACAATCGGAATGGTCTGATTTCATTCAGGGTGTTCGGTCCCGATAAAACCATGAATCGTTACAACCAAGAATCGGGGAGTATCCGGAGGGGGAAGGCGGGTATTTTACATTTGACATAAATATCGGGTGGCTGCTCACACCAGGAACAAAAACTCACTTCTCAGTCCGCCTCAATTACGGTTCACTAATTTCAATACAATCTATTATTTGTGTGTTTCGGTATTAAAAGTGATTCAATTGGCAAATCATTGACGGAGCAATAATGGATTTGGGGGGAGGGGAAGAGTCTTGAGGGACTTAAGCCCTCCACCGCATAAATTTCTAATTATACATATTGATATAACTTCGATACACATCTGAAACTGTACTCGGTGGCGGAGCGATAAACTTAAAAAAGGGCGGGGAGGGAAAGTATCTACAAAACGATCAGAAGAATCTGGCATATTTCCGTTACTTAGCAACATAAGTTAAAAAAGGAGGGGCCATGGCACAATGTCTCTTCTCTAAATACGCAACTGACTGCACAACGAACATTTTTCCGTAGCCCCCTTCAAGAAATTTCGGGATTCACCCCTGCAGAACGAAGAACCCATTTTTACGCAGAAGTGAGCAATAACGTGTTTAAGGGAAGGCATCGTGCCTCCCCCCCACCTTTTAAAGTTTCTCGCTACGCTCCTGGAAATGAGTGAGTTGTGGAATTCAGCGAAAAAAACAATCGACTTGTGGAAACGTTCTTTCTAAAAAGTTGTGAAAAAAGTTTGGACGTCTGCGCTTTTTTTCGACATCGCTGCGATTTCATATTGTTCACTCACAAACATCGACGCGTAAATGAAGAGATGAGAAAGAGCAGGAAAAATTCAACAATATTTGTATTAAAAAACTACTTAGTAACCGTACGGGTAAGCACAGGCTAACTAGGGTTAGTGTGTTTGAATTAGTATTATTTAAAGGTATGGTAGAAAAAAACAAATAAATAAAGCGAAAAACTGCTGATATCGCTTCAGTATTTCATTTTTTAAATAAAATTTTATAACCATTTTTAAAATGGTTTTCATGACAACCATGTTGAAGGTGGAGGAGTCATAGGTCAAGTTTTGCAAATGAGTTATTTTCAATAAAAGATATATGAAGTTATTTTCAAGTTATATGAAACTGAAAATTGAACAGTAATTGAGGAGACTGCGAAGTAAGCTTGTGCTCTTCGAGTAAGCTAGCCGAGTAAGCTCTTCGAGTAAGCTAGTATACCGCTAGCCGATGCCGCTGACTGAATGCGCTTGTTTTTGCAACTGTTTCTGATTAATACGCAACGAGGAAAATATGCATCGGTGTCTATTTATTTTGTTATTTTTACAATTCATATTTGTTCAGTCGATCACCTCAGTGGCCAAAGACATTGCTATCGGTGCGGTAGGTCCCGGGTTCGATTTCCGGGCCTGTCAAATTGGCACAATATCGCCAACGGCTCGCAACCGCCGCGGTGTTTCTGTGTTGTCCAGGCGCTAAGTCGCGGAGATGGGACCGGCTACTCGTTACACGCTTTGACGTAATACCGCGAGTATAGTGAAGATTGGATTTTAATTTTTTATTACCAGCTACACAGCGAAAAAACAGCTAAAACACTCAGGTGGACCGCTTCCGGTGCAATTAACAAACTAACAAGGTTATAAGCCTATCCCATAAGCTGGGTTCTTAAGCCTTGACGCAAAAATTATAATATGTTTGTTTAATTTAGGGGTATTTACGTTAAATTTGTCTTGACTTGTTGATTCAATTTAATCTGCGACCAACCATTTTGTCGAAATGATGCATCAAGCTCGGCCGACCCCCGTACATTTGGCGGGGCAGGAGGGCGTCAGATTCAGCATGAATCAGATTCTCAGTCCGGCCTCAGAGGAATCCAACATGGGCGAGGAAAACTATCCGTACCCAGGTCGATATTATGGGACCAAACAAGGGGCTTACCCTGAAAAGTTGGCAAATGAACGAATGAATGGGTACTTTTACCCCAAACTAGAAAATTATTTTGGAGAAAAATGGGTGGGGTCCCATTACTAATCTAGGGCTGGGCGTTTCCCAGACCCGTCTATTTATTACCAGGGTTTCAATGACCGCAATTCAAGCTGTTATCAACAAGAGAGTCTGGGTTCGAATACCAAAGAAAGAAGCCATTTTCAAGAAAAGAAAACCCTACAGGGCAGCGAGTGTGAGTTCACGTCACACCCAGCGGGTATTTCCCCCAATCAAGATGTTCCGTCTCTGTCCATGGCGTTTCCTGACCGACAATATTTCGGTTACAGCGATTGCCGCTATCCTCGCTCCAGAAATCACGCCAGATTCCGCTCAGAACAGATCGTTTGAAAAATGAAAGGTCTGAATTTTCGGGGAGGTTGGTTAGCGTTTGAATCAGTCGATTAGCGCAGTTGTTTAAGACATCGATATCGATTCGAGAGGTTTGAGGTTCGATCACGGGTCGGTGAAATCGAACAGAATGTCGCCACCGCTGCGACGTTTCCTTAGAGCTGTGTTGCCCAGGCGCTAAACTGCGGAGATGGACCCCACCACTCGGTGCACGCTTCGGCGTAATGTCGCGCGTATGATGAAGATTTGATTTTTAATACGTTGAGATTTCTTTTTTATTAAACTTATGTTCCTTTGTCCTTGCACAACATGCTAAGGACGAATATAATGAAAGAAGCAATTTAAGACTGGGTTCCCCAAGTTTTTCGCTGGGAACCCTTGGGGACCCTTTTAAGGACCACTAGCCTACATCGTTCTACGACGAAACCATGTATGGTATTTCGTCTAAGGAGCAAAATCATTGGTTCGATTCTTGGGTCGGTAAAACGCTTCAAATGAAGTTAATAGTTTTTCGTTATTTATAAAATCAATCCATTGCTGAAATTTGTTGAAATTCAGAGTCACGACCCAGCGTTGTGCCGTTTTGTAAACATTTCTTCTCGTAAACACAACAACGTAAATATTAAAAACAAACACAAATTTTGATACAGACAATTCGGCATTTTAATTATTTCGAAACTGAATTTTGGCAACCATATTAACGTGTTGCAAAATAAACTTTTACTTGCGGTGAGGATAACGAGCAAATTAAAGTACACCATGCTCTTTAATGTTTTGAAACGCCTCTATTTTGCTTTCTTTCATTCTCATTTGCTGCTGTATTGCCTAATTATTTGGAGTGCAACCTAGCTTTAAAGCGTATCTTGACCCCCTGAAAAAACTACAAAATCGAGTAATACCAATGATCAACACTATAGATAGGTTTGAAAACAGTTTCCTTCTTTTCCAAAATCCTAAGATTCTTCAACTAGAATACTAGATGATCTAATTAAATCGGAAACTGCCAAAATATATGAATAGTTTTGATAAAAATGCGTTACCACCAAATTTTGGTTAATTTCTTTCGTAAAAATAAACAAGTTCACAACAGATTTACTCGTTCATCTGACAAAAATTTGTTGTACTTACCGAAACATCGATCGAATTGCCTACAAAAATCCATCAAATTTAGAGGATTATAGTCTGGAATGATACCCCTTTTAAACTAAAATCGTATTATAAAATTGTTAATCATTGCAAACATCATCTTTTGGAATCATATTAGTCTTGCATCAAAATATTTACGCTACCTATTTATATATATATTTTTTCTTTACTGCTATAACCAATTGTGGTTTACGCTTCCATTTATAGACATTTTAAAATTCTGTGGTTATCTCATTGTATTTCCAAAGATCTGCGTAACAGTTTGCATGAAAACGACCTCCGTAAATTAATCATCAAATATGTTGGGAGCTGCTTGACTTGAAGACCGTTGTACTTTCGGTCACTATGCAGTCTCCTGCACAATTGTTATGTTCTACCGGTACTATGTGTTGGTTTAGTTTCGTTATTTCAGTGCAAACAAATCTGTTCTGATATCCATTGTTTATATTGCACAATCACAGGATGATAATAAAATACAAACAACACTGCACAAAACAAAATGGTAGCAGCAACAACATCAAAGTTTCACCTGCAAGTAAAAAGTATTATGTAAGACCTATACAAACATTACAAGAACATAGGTCACAGTCTATTTGCGCTACTTGCAATTCTATCAAATATTTTAGTTCAAAATTAATTAAATGTTTCATGCTCAGTGATATCTATGGACGCAGGTAGAAATCTTCGGAGGAAAGCGAGTGAAAAATAGCTTAACAGCTCAGATGGCCGAGTGGTAAAAGTTGAATAACTTAACGCCTCGGGAGCTGTAGACTCGGGTTTGATTCCGAGTAGGGTCAAACCAATGACTTTACAATTGATATTTACAGCTTCCCTGCTTGACGCACCGCAACAAGGAGACAGTGTGGAGAAAAACCGGCAAGTTTACTTGTTGTGCCGTTGGAAAAGGCACTTAGCAGGATTCCCCCATTTGGGTGTGGTAGACAGATGGCTGGCAATTTCTAAGCGAGCTCGTATAGCACATTGATCGCTTTTTCGTGATAAGAGGATAAATGAAGAGCTTATTTCCAAAACCGCCTAAGCATTTTGTGAAAATTGTGAAAATTGAGTGTAAATTGAGTTTATTACGTTATGTGAAAATTGAGTGTTATTACGTTATTCGGTTTGTATTATATAATTGTATTTATTATTCGGTTTGTATTTATAAAACCATTTTGTGAAAATTGAGTTTATTACGTTATTCGGTTCATTTTTACCATAGGTAACCACCATCCACTTTTTTACTTTCAAAACGTTTTCTAACCTGCTTAAATTCAGCACTAAATGTAGCGTTTATTTTCAAAATCACCTCCGCGTCATCAGCCTTTGTTTGCGAATTCACCATTATCCACTCAGCGAATAAAACCGCGCCATTCTGTTTGGTGACTGTCTGCATGGAAGAGCGTTTCTCCTTTTTGCTTAGTTTTGAGACATGTGCTAGTCGCAAAGAGGCTATTGTAAACAAGATAATGGATACAGGATAAAAGTGTGGAATTTAGCAGAAATAAGATCGTTGAACTGTGAAGATCAATTTGTGGTGTTCAATAAGGAACACCCAAGGAAAAGGAAACGAAATGAAGCTGAGTGGAAAAAGAATAAGCCAAAACAAAAACGGCACTCTGGAGAAGGTAAGATTACAGTTCTTTGTGCATTTGTCCTCTTAACTGAAAAGAAAAATAGCATCTGATCTACTGTAAAATACGTAGCTATTACAGCCAGGCGCGTATCCAAAAATTCCTTCAGGGGGGATGGGAGCGAAAAATTACAACAAATGGCTTTGCCACGCCGCCGAAATTTTGGTGATATTTGATTGGAAATAGCCTTTTGTCACTCTTTAAAACCATGTTTTTTCAAAAAATTTTGTCATCTTTTTATAGGAGCTTCAGCACTTTTATTCATGCATTCAGAAATAAGGCAATGCACAATTTTTAAGCGACTTTACCTGGAATTAAAAACAATGAAAAGTCCAGGAAAATTTTTTGGAATTATTTGTCCAAAAATACGCATTTTTAAGGCACTTTCATAAGATCTCAGGGGGCAGTTGCCCCTCCCCACAGAATACACACATGATTACAGTAGCTGAAGGGAAATATCAGGGTATCAGCTGTTCTCGATGGTTGAACTATTTTTAGGACTTTATACAACTTGCAGATAGAACGTAAAACTTTGCATTCGTGCTAGTGCCATATCTAAACAACATTTTGTCGCTTTTCAGCATGCTTTCATTGAAAGTTAGGATACCTCTATTTTTAACTGGTTTGAATTGTCACTGGTTGTTAATGCTCATGTGATCAAGACACAAGATTCTGAAAGCTTATTACGCTGCAATTTTTAAAAATCCATCTTTTAAGTCCTAAAAAAATGCCGGTTTGAAAGAGCCACTCTATCCGTTTTTAGTACTGTTTGTTGACAAAGTTTAGGGTTGGAGTTACAGTTTTTTTTTCGGCAATAACGCTTTTAGAATATTGCGTACGGAACCTAAAATTTTGCGTCAACAATAGAGCTATTTTCATCAGCGGGTACCCGTTACATTATTGAATGTCGTAACTTCCATCTAATGAATGTAGCTTGAAGTAAAAACCTCGCTTCTCTCGCCATGATTCTAACACACGCGCGAATTTTTAAGAACCGTTTCGAAATTGCTGCGGTTTCGGCATCTCCATATTTCCAGCCAATCTGCTGACTTTATGCTTTCATTTTGTCATTTTCTGATACTCTATGCCCTTTCTCTTCTGAATTATTTTGTTTCAGGAAAAGTAGCTCATAAAAGTTCTCAGCACCCAATTCGTAGTTATTGCAAGCATAAAAGAGGAATCAGACTGCAATCGCTGCAGGTTGAAGAGCGACCTCCAGCGAGTCAAGTGAAAGCAGTGAAGAAGCGAGATATTGTTCAGCTTCTGCGTGCAACGGGACAAATGGACGTTGAGGCAACCATGAACTTTTACGAATCAATTTGTGGCTCCCATGGAAGTGATAATGAAAATAATGATGATGAAAGTGATCCTAACACTTAAATCCATAATGAAGATACTTGGTAGAATCTTCCAAGCTTACTTTTTGAGAAAAGTAACTTTTTAACAGATTTTTTCTTATTTTGCTTGATTAATTTTGTTTGTTCTATCTTTATCCTCCATTCACCGGAAAGTGAAGGGCGCTGTAGTTACGACAAATTCCGACCGTCCTAGGAGTTGTCTGTGCTCCTATGTTCCTGTTGAGTTTTGGATTTTTTTCACAGTTGCATTGGCTGCTTGTTCGAAGCCACCAAACAGGCCTGGAATTATCATAGTAAAGTTACTTCTCAAAGACACAATGACGCGACTTGAGTGAGCGTTGAACTATGAACTAATTGATCAGGTCCCAATTTTACGATGATGGTGGTTGCCGTAAAACGAAGTGCCAACCCTTTCGGCCTCGCCGCAGACTAACTTATTTTTACAGAAGAATAAAATATTGTGCTCATGAAGAAAAACATCGTGCACCTTATTAACCAGAATTAAAAAATTTTAAAAGCTTGCTTCCCCATTTTTTGCCACATTTGCCTTACCCCTTTTCCAGTTCTTTTATCTACGCCCCTGTTTTCCTGTTTCGCGTGTTAGTGGATTATTGACTGTGATGTATTTTTTAAGAATGACACGTATGTTACCATATTGTTTGAACCGAGTTTAGCATGCCATGCCGCCTATTGCCCCTTTGCTGGAGAACCGACCCCCTCAATCTGGTTTTGAAATGTATTATTGTCCTTATTACCACATAAACAATCCATGTAGGGGCAACATACTACTTTGGTTTATATAATCAGCTTATTTTGTGTAATTTTTGTTACGTTTGTAAATAAAGCAGTGTTTTTCGAGTAAAACAAACATATTTTCTCTTGTTTATTTCCAAAACAGCCTATATCCACATTTCAAAAATTAAAAAGGTCATCGCATATCGAATTTTAGGACAGCAGGATTTGAACAAACATTATGGTTAAATTCACCAGTAACCAGTAAGTCCTCAAAATAGAAAAGATTTTTAAATTTGCGTAAGTAAAGAGTTCTCACGGTTTTTCGCGGTTTTCTCAAAAACACCAAAATGGATGTAGGTGATTTTGGAAATAAGCTCTTCAAATATGCTACTAAATACAAAAAAAATACAAAGTTGTAGAAAAGAGCACAGTTTTTCGAGAAACTGAACGATATTGATTTTTAACGAGAATGAAAAGAAACCCGAAGAGGGCGCAACGGAGTCCTCTGTGCGGCACTGCTAACATGACCTGGGGCTTTGGTTCTACCAAATCTGCTTGAAGTTTCATCAAAACATCGGAGCGGAAGCTTAAGGTGCGACCGCACTGACTGAAAAGTCTCAATGTTAAAAAGATAATGTTTTTTTACGTCATGACAGAGCCAGCGCCAGAGCAGTCCACTTAGGAAGGCCAAGCGTTTATCAAGGGGGGCCAAAGTTTGAAATTAAGCACAAAAGCCGCTGTCTTCAAAAGAGTAAGTTTGTTAATTGCGGGCGGGGGGGGAGAGGGCAAGCATGTCAATTGAGGGGGGCAGGCCCCTTTGATCTTGCGCCGGCCCTGCGTCATGATTTAACATATGTGATGCAACAATAAAACAAACCAAAAAGTTCTGAAAGACGTTGAGAAGCTTCCGTCAGTGTGATCGCGCCTTTGGAGTTTCAGCTGCGAAATCAAAATTTCGTGATTTCGACAAACTTGAATTGATGACGTTTTGTTTTCGATACTGTCTGCTACACTGCGCAAAGTGCGCATGCGTTAAATTGCAATACTGATAGTTCGTTGATTGCTAGTAAATTCCTGCGTCGTTGGAAAAGGCAATTTCTGTGCTCAGCTGGCTTCGAACGCACGCATCTGTCATACTTTATACACTAGAGGGAGCTTTTAAAAACGGGGAAAAATAATGAAAATATTGAAAGTTTAAATGTCCCAGTCATAGCGTCCCAAAAATTTGCCGTATTATTTCTTCTGACCTCTTCCCATAATTACATCATAGAAGTTATATTATCAATCGTCGTCCGCTACATCATAAAAATCCATGACGTAATCAGAAACATCGCTATAATCGTCAGATTGTCGACAGTTCGTAAGTACTTCCGGTGTACATGATATTTTACCCACGCCATGGGATAGGGTTGGACAGTGACCACCAGTACGACCACGACAAAGGTGGGTAGATACATTATTTCTGTAACAAATAATAACGTAACATGCGCTGTTCCATTGCCATTTCCTCCATTCATTGCTTAGAAACTTTGTAGCAAAAAAAAGCACTTAATAATTACACTGAAATATGTGGAGCCGATGGAAGTCTGTATAAACTTATTGAACACAGAGAGATATTGTGGCAGGCCATGGAAGGCTTACTAAAGAAACGCTGTGGAACCGATTCTACGACTATAGTTTCGCTGATTAGGTCGAAGCGCGAAGCTAGTCGTAGAATTGGCCTGCCACAATATTTTTCTGCGTTAACCTAATTAGTTTACTTGAACCTCACGGCACATGAAGCGCTACATCGTAGTAGCGATACCAGGGCTGGCCAACCAGTCAAATGCTAAGAGCCACATTTCTTGTTGTGTTTCAGCAAAGAGCCATTTCATACACAAGGGATAATGATCGCATCACCAAACCTCTTATTGATACACACTTTTGCTTAGCTAGATCAGTTAAAGCTTCAACACTGAGTAATTGGGAAAATGTTCGAAGTAGGCTATCTTTTTCTTTAAAAACTTATGTAAATTGCAGGTTATAAAACATATTTTCAGTCATAAAGTGCAACAAGACATAAATAATACGCGGAAGCGGTTAAGTCAAAATAAAGTCAAAATTTTACTAAAATAAAGTCAAAAATAGATTTTTTTAGGTAAAAAAAAAATGGCCCTAATTTATCAATCACTTTTCGATCTTAAACGCTGTTTTGTTAGAACTTTTTGTAGAAATGTGAAATGCACTGCGGCTGTATCACATATCGGAACCACGCCGTAGCAGCAGTAGTAATCGCTTTTCCGATTTCCATTTTCCCTATGAAATTCGCAGTAGTGGCAGTATTCAGTAGAAAAATCAATGAGCTTAACTGGTATATGCTGAAGAACGAGCGGTTGAGTTGTTGTTTTTAACTGCATGGCTTTAACATTAGCCCAGCTAAGAGTTTACAACACTCTTTCTCCTAAGTTCTAACCATCAAACTAACAACAAGAATAGTAGCGAGCGGCGATGCTTGAACAAACTTTTCCATAAAAAACTATGGTAGCATAAATAAAACTGCTTTTTACATCACTAAGCATCCTGCGTGAGGATTGGCTTGCACGTGATAGGTAGTGGTTGTTTTCACAATTCATTTTATTCTAGTATGAATTTTGTTAACACTATTTTCATTATTGACTCAGATCTTAGCGGAAGAACTACTAAATGCAATTCAAGGAAGCGATTGCCTATCTTACAGAATTGCTGTTGCAGTCTTTTATTTTCTCTATTTTATCAGTTTTTACAATCAAAAATAGCATTTAAGCAAGGAAATGGTGCTGAGCAGAAGCACAAACAACGCAGTGAGTTACTTACGCGGACTTCCACGGAACTAAATCATGTTCGTTTTTTTTGTGAGCTGCTGTATGATTAACCACCACTTGAGCAACTGCGAGTTGTGGGGCAGAGTTCCACCACTCGTTGCAAGCTTCGACGTAATACCGCGAGATTTTTTGATTTG
The DNA here is from genome assembly GCA_964006365.1 of Trididemnum miniatum. Classification (NCBI taxonomy): domain Eukaryota; kingdom Metazoa; phylum Chordata; class Ascidiacea; order Aplousobranchia; family Didemnidae; genus Trididemnum; species Trididemnum miniatum. The sequence continues at coordinate 22,635,461 of OZ023249.1, read as the reverse complement.
ATTTGAGCAGTTAATGCGTAAAGCAATGAATGGAGCGAGTCAGCAATTTAAAGCAGCAGTGTTTGAAATAATCTACTACAATAATTCTCCGTATCAAGAATTTCTACAGTAATTAACAACACATATTGATTTTTGTTCTTAGGAACAACCCATGTTTTTTCTGCGGCGATATTGCTCGTGAAGCTTGAAACTGTTATATCTTAAGGCGAACACAAAAAAAATCACATCAGCGCTGGAAAAGTTTGGGAATTGCAAATCACAAACACTGTCATAGCTTAACACAGAAGCTTGGTGATGCCTCAATATACAGGTACTTGCCGATTACAATATTACAGAGCTTTTTCCGAAACCTCTATATTACATAATGAAAGATTAACGCAAACAATTATACAAAGTTCTTGCATATATCCTGAAATTTTGCGAGAAACATTTTCTAGGTAGAAACAAATAGTCAAGTTAGTTGCATATTTATTTTCCTATCACGAGAAAGCAATCAAAGCGCTATACGAGCTCGCTTGGCAGTTGCCAGCCATCTGTCTATCACACCAAAATGGGGGAATCCCGCTGAGTGTCTTTCCCAACGGCACAACAAGTAAACTTGCCGGCTTGTTCTTCACACTGTCCCTTTAATGCTGAGCGTCAAGCAGGGAAGCTATGCACACCAATTTTAAAGTCATTGGTTTGACCCGACTCGGAATCAAACCCGAGTCTACAGCTCAAGAGACAGACGCTCTGTACCACTCGGCCATCTGAGCTGTTAAAACGTTTTCGGCTCTCTAGACCACTCGAAACAATCCATCTTTATACCACTCGAAACTGTACCAATAAAAACAAACCATCTTTCCTTGAAAATCAAAGCCTGCTACATGAAGGGAAGTTTAGCCAAGAAGTAGTGAGCAGCTTTAGTTAATCTTACCTTCAATCTGTTCCTAAGCATGTAAAGTTAATCGTGTGACTACTTTAGACAAATACCTGATGAGGGCCAATGTAGAGCCGAAAACGTTCGTAGTACCTTTGTTATGCTGTGAATAGTATAAATAAATTAGTGAAAATGCGTCAGATTTTTTAATTGCTGTACCTTGCAGCTTTATGTTACAAGAAATCAACTTCTTTACCGAAACCATATTAAAATCTAGTAAAGGAGTAAAAACAGACAAACGACAAGTATTAGAACATCCAATTTTATAAAATGGGTAAAGTGTTGAGCAAGAACGCGGTTAATCTCGATTGTGGCGAAAAAGAAAAAAAGCTTGCTGACAAACTCAGAAAAATTTGTGACCAAAACGGCAAAGAATTGTACCCAGCAAAATCTGCTCCATTACTTCATGAATTATGCAGAATCTACCATGAAAAAGGGCAAAAAGGTCATGATAAGATTTCCATGATTCAAAGCGCTGCATTGTACAACGCTGCTATACTACGATCGTCAAACGATGAAACGCTTAAACAAACAATACAAAAAGATTTGGTCAGTCTTTGTGATTTTAAAAGAAGCCAGAGCAAACAACCAATCAAGTGATTTAGTGGAGCAATCAAATAAAGTGAAAGTAGCAATTGAGGATATGAGAAGTAAAGTGAAGGAACAGCTTTCAACTATCGTCCCCATACCAGGATCTGTATCCAAAGATAAATTGCATTGTCTTGAGAAACAAAAAATTCAAACCATCAGAAATCTGCAAGTCCAAATTTTCAATGATTACAGACAGGTCACGGCTGATTTGGCTGCGTATCGTCATGACGACATGGGAAAGTCCCCGTGCAGATTCGCTTTAGTCGGAATGGGTTCCCTGGCTCGTAAAGAAATCACTCCATATTCCGATTTTGAGAACATCATTGTGTTGGAAAATGAGGGATGGAAAGACTTGACCGAAGCAGGGCAGGAAGCTGTTCTCGAATACTTTCGATGGTTTGCTGTTATATTTCAAACAGTTTTGATTAATTTGAAAGAATCGATATTGCCTAGCGTTGCCATTCCATGCTTGAATGATTTTTACTCGGAAAAATTATACAACAACTGGTTTTACGACGCTGTCACCACTCGCGGGGTTTCGTTTGACGGCATGATGCCGCAAGCGTGCAAATCCCCGCTTGGAAGGTGGAAGCACACAGCGAATAAACCGTGGACAACTGAATTGATACAGCCGGTTGATAAAATGCTGGAGTTTTTATCAAAAGATGAAAGTTTGAAAAATGGATACAAACTAGACGATATTTTAACAAAGACTTGTTTTGTTTATGGAGATCAATCCGTTTACGACCAGTTTCATACCGGCGTGATCAAAGTTCAAGAACAAGAAAATCAACAAAACAAACTACAGAGCATTAAGATCCAAATAAACGATGACATGGAGTCATTCGCCACGAAGTTTGCACTTTGTCAAGTCGACGACAAACTCAACATCAAAAGAGTCGCGTATAGAAGTACAACCATTTTCCTGGCAGCTCTTGGGAGGCTGTTTAACATTCGGGCTCAATCGTGTTTTGACATTATCGAGAAACTGAATGAAACAAACGAATTCAGTGATAATGCCAAACACAAGCTAATGTTTGCGGTTTCGCTAGCTTGCGAGATCAGACTCAGGTGGTACGCATATAAGCAGAGCCAAACGGATGACATCATCTCCACTGAGGAAGAAACAGCCAGCAAAATTTTAGCTAGTCTCATTGGGAAATCAAGTCTAATTAGTTATTTCCAAACAACCTACGCACTTCAGTGCGATATTTCCAAGCGGCTGCAATTGAAACGGTTACATTTCCATGCTAATCCAACTCTCTTCAACTTAAGTCTGGTCCATTGTTTAAGTGATAACATAAAAGCAACTTCAAGGATCTCCAAGGAACAAATATCAACAAAAATCACCGACAGGTTGTTCAGTTTCGATCAATGTTTGGAGCAATTGGAAAGCGATGCCATTGCAACATCACTTAGCTCAGACCAAGGGCTTAAAAAGTTAAGCGATGAAGATCGGTTTGCATATTACCATCACTTGGGAGATCATTTACGAAAAAAAAATGCTTTGATGCTGCTATCGAATTCTATCTAAAATCACTTGACAGTTTAGTAGGCCATGTTAAACAAACTGCACAGAATGCAAGTATATACAAGTTGGCGATATCACGCTTAAATGATTTGTCAAAAAGTGGAAAATTGCAAGTTCTTCAGGACAAAAATCAATCGGAAATAGGAATCTTTTTGCACTGTACAGGATATTGTTTATTCCATTTGGAAAAACCACATGAAGCGCTACAATTTTATAATAGAGCGCTACAAATCAAAGAAAAAACCTCATCTGATGTCGACACTGACAGGAGTCTCGCCAGCACTTTGCATGAAAAAGGTTGCTGTTTATTGGACTTGAACAAACCACATAAAGCGCTGCAATATTATAATAGAGCGATACAAATCAAAGAAAAAACCTCATCCGATGTCGACACTGACAGGAGTCTCGCCAACACTTTGCATTCGAAAGGTCACTGTTTATTGAAATTGAACAAACCACATGAAGCGCTGCAATATTATAATAGAGCGCTACAAATCAAAGAAAAAGCTTCATCTGATGTCGACACTGACAGGAGTCTCGCCCACACTTTGCATTCGAAAGGTCGCTGTTTATTGGACTTGAACAAACCACATGAAGCGCTGGAATACTATAATAGAGCGCTACAAATCAAAGAAAAAACCTCATCTGATGTCGACACTGACAGGAGTCTCGCCAGAACTTTGCTTGAAAAGCTCGCTGTTTATTGGACTTGAACAAACCACATGAAGCGCTGCAATATTATACTAGAGCGCTACAAATCAAAGAAAAAACCTCATCTGATGTCGACACTGACAGGAATCTCGCCAGCACTTTGCTTGAAAAGCTCGCTGTTTATTGGACTTGAACAAACCACATGAAGCGCTGCAATATTATACTAGAGCGCTACAAATCAAAGAAAAAACCTCATCTGATGTCGACACTGACAGGAGTCTCGCCCACACTTTGCATTCGAAAAGTCGCTGTGTATTGGACTTGAACAAACCACATGAAGTGCTGCTATATTATAATAGAGCGCTACAAATCGAGGAAAAAACTTCATCCGATGTCGACACTGACAGGAGTCTCGCCACCACTTTGCATGGAATCGGTCGCTGTTTATTAAACCTGCACAAACCTGATGACGCTTTGCATCACTTCAAAAATTTTTTAAAAATTCTTGAAAAAAGGGTTTTCGACCCTGCTATTATTTTTGAGATGCGGAGTGTCGCTAAGAACTGTGATTTGATTGCTTTGAGTTTGTTTAAACGGAACGAGACAACTGAAGCATTGCATTTTATAAACAAATCCATATCAACCTGCCAAGACATAGACGTGGATGTTCACTCCGATCTCAATTTTGCTGACTCATTGCTTGAAATTCATGTTTTTTTATTGAACTTGAATAAACTTGAAGAAGCTGATCGATATTTAAATCGATCACAAAGCATAAGACAACGACCTTCCTGACTCGTTACGGGAGTAACCATTTAAATGTTCTGTTGTTTAATAAAATGTGGCCAATAAATACAAGAATAACTTTAACCGATGATATCATCAACGACGTGGCTTGTGCAGAGCGTGTTGTTAAATCACACATGCAAGGATTGCACGAAGTGTTGTTTTTTCAAACACAAACATAAACGATTATGGTTGAATGTATAGGTTGAACATAAATATTTGATTGTTCACTTTCTATCATATTTGTTTTCATTGTTTTCATCAAGGAACGATTCCTTTTTTCCTCTTCTTGCTAAGCTTTGCCAGGTGATGACAATGATAGCTTTATTGCACCATCAGCTCTATTTTTGCGTCCTGTTTTTTCTTTTTTTTTTCTGTCGTGTTTTTTTTTTTTTTTTGTTGGTAATTTCCGTTACAAACCCCGCATTTTCCTCATGGACTTATTGATCGTCTTATACGAGTGGATTCCATATTGTTTGGAAGGTGGATTTCTTGTTTCCACATTTTGATTTGCAACCATCCGCTTCCTTTGCACGATGAAGGCCTGCCAAGCCAATGCAATCTTTGATGACGTTTTGAGCATTTCGCGCTTTTAAACCCCCCCTTGTACAAACTGCTGCTTGTGACGTCAACCATTGACTGTAACGTATGTGAGTTTTGAAAGAAGAGATAAGGTATAATGTTATTGGTTTTTGAAATATTATTGTTATATTTTTAAAATCATGCGTTGTTTTAAGTGTGGTTGTCCCACATGTATTTTGGCAGTTCACAGCTAGAAGCTTTGATTTGATTCTTCCGTCTTTGCGGTTACTTGCTGTTACTTTATGCGTTATTCTAAACCACAGTAAGATTCAAACCCATCACTATCAAATCACCTGAACAAGTAATGAGTTTTTCAAGCTGAACACATGAGATTGCGCTCAGTTTTATTACGTCATGTGTTTATTACGCTTCTGTGAATTTACTCGAACTTTTCGAAGAGTTTTTAATCAAATGATACACTAGTTTCAAATTTCATGCTTTATGATTCCATATTACATGTATGATTTCAGATTTGTAATCTGTAAGAAGAACTGTTAATAGTTTGAAAAAAATATGGGCTCAAACTAGAACCGAATCTTTATTCTTATCGTAGTTTTCGTTTTTTGTTTCTTCTCTATTTTCTAATCAATCGTAGAGTGTTAGTGTGAACTGGAATTGTGGGTTCTGTGGGACATGATTATATTTTATGCTTTTTCATGTTTGCATATGATTACATGTTATTTGTGTTTTTATTTCTTTTGCATATTTGATCAGTGATGGTGTATTGTGTTAGTTTAAACTCAAGTTAGTTGAGTTCACCTGACTTTAGTAAAATCTTCAATTTCCGTAGAACTCTCGCGCACAAGTTTTAAGCATTTTTTAAGCCACATAATATCAGTTTCTATATTTGTGACGTATACATGCATCATTAAAGACGACCTAGTTGAGCATCGAACTCTCAAAACTAGCTTCGGAGCGTAATGCACCAACCACTCGACCAAATGCATGTACGAGGCTCTTTCAACTTTTTTTTTATCCACATTGCAGTTTAAACGTTTTTATATCAGTGAAGTATATGACCTAGTTGGGGAACGAATCCGCGAAACCAGTTTCGTATCCCCACGCACAACCACTCGGCCAACTCCATGTGCAGCAAACATTGTAAGAGCGCCGCTAGTGTCATGACGTTTGTAATATGATGTCACTATGGGCTGGTTATGATATCATTAGTGCGGTTAGTCAAGCATGACCGGTGAAAAACTTTTCATTGTTTCTTTGAACAACAAATTCCAAGTAGCTTTCATGAGGAGCGATACCAGGGTCGTGGGATGAGATCGTTTTATTAAACGAGGACTTCACGAGTTTCAAGACGCTGCTTCCAGTGTATTTACAATTGTTGACATTTCACGATCCGTTTTGGGAGCAGCTTTTTTTCATCATTTTAACATCTGGGTGGACAACATAACATGTATGAACCAATCATAACAGTTTTATATCAGGGACTTGTCGCTGGACACAGTAGCGTTGCGAGAAATTTTAAATGGTAGGGGGGGAGGTAGGAGGGAATAATTTGCAAACAACATTAAAAATCTGGTATATTTCATTCACCAAGCAACGTTTCATCTATTTTTTTTAAAGGAAAAGTCGAAAAGGGGGGTATGGCGCAATGACTCCCCGACACGCCCGTGGTTGTGTCACAGGTGTAACAACCAGCCACTTTTTCATGCACTGCAAGGTGATTACACGATCCTACTTCGTTCAATGCTGCGAAATTTTCACGAACAAATTTACCTTTGAGAACACAATAAAACAAAAAATATAACTCACCACATTGTCACTCGTGGGCCACAAGTAATAGCTTCGCACGGCCGAGACGATCACCTTGGTTTTCAAGCGGCTAAACAGGAGTTTCCGCATCTTTTGTTCCTGACATTGCTCGTCCATCTACCTAAAAGTCATCAACGCTGCGCTTAGTCCCTAAAAATGAAAAGAGGGTTTAAACAATAAATTCATAGTGATTTTCACGACGAGCATTGCCAAGGCTAGACAGTACAAAACATTACAAAACAAAGTACATGTTTGCATTTATTCGGAACAAGGGTTTTTTAACCTGGAATCCTCGAACCTAAACATAAACGTGGCATGTCCATAGTCTACTTGCATGATTGTTTAATATTGGTCGTCATTCGTTACAATAGTTCTTCACACAAAACGGTCCACAGGTTTTACAATGTTGAGGTCTACAGGCCGAAAAAAGCGAAGAAGCTGAAGCCCCTCCTCCCTCAACCATGTTAGCTATAAAACAATTGCTGCTTTCGTACATTTGCAAGTTGCCCGTAGCCTCAGCAAACCAGTTACTCAGTTTCTCCAAGCGCATGCAAAATAGTAGCCTGAGCTTTTTTCACCCGCATTCATTATTAGCAATTTTTATACATTGACCTACCGACACTTGCCCAGATATAATAATAAGCATAGAGATAGGTGGCATGACTTAACGTGCTTTTTCAACAATTACAGATTTGTGCGGCCTAAAAAAAAAGAGGGGTCGTGGCACAATGGCACGCTCCTGATCGAATAGTTACCACAGCACAAGTTCTATCCACAACCAACGAGCCAAGCGATTAATCAAGAAAAATTCTTCATCCGTTTGCGCTACGCCGCTTCAAAAACGAAAAGAATGAAGATACAAAATTAAAACTGGATTACGGAATATGATAAATATGGGAAGAAAATAGCTTAAGGAAGAAAATTAAAACCACAATAAATCGCAAAACTGAACGTTTCGACAACATAGATTCAGCTATCATCATCAGCAGTGTAAGCCAGGCAGTGCAAAACTGTTCTGTACTGTCTCGCTTACACCGCTGATGATGACAGCTGAATCTACGTTGTCGAAACGTTCAGTTTTGACATTCATTGTGGTTGTACTTTTCCTCCATAAAGCTAAGACTACTGTATCACTATTATTAATTTCAAAACGGAAAAGTCTTTGCCAGCGTTCCTGTTCCCTATTCTAAAGACTTGTAAACAGAGCTTACAAATTACAAAAGGTTTATTTATAAGCTCATACCAAGATTAGGCTAGCATCTTCAAAAATTTTCGACCTATTTTAAAATTAACCGAATGATGTCAAGACTTGCGAACAGTGGCGTAGCGAGAAACTTTAATAGGGAGAAGGGGCATAATTTCCACATTTTTTCAAGCGTGTTTTTTTGGCAGAACTGATTTGAAGCTCATTGAGAAACAAGAAAGGCCCTAGAGGGTGCGGGGGCATGCTCCCCCAAAACTTGTTTGAAAATTTACCTGATGTAATGGCTATTTTAATGCTTTTTGATTAATTTTCAGGCAAATTTTGTTTAAATTTTTGACCCTATTTCTGAGTGCTTCGCCAAGTATGATGTATTTTTTTCTCACATTTTCGACTATGCGTGCTTAAGGCGTGAGGCTTATCGTTATCGAAGAGGTTCAAAACCATGAAAAAAACTGTTTACATGAAAAACATTTCTGAAAATGGCTGGTGGGAGGATGCATACTCCTCATCGTACCCTCCTGAATCCGCCCCTGGCCATAAGCTATAAATAACATCAAAAAATGTTTTACTAAAAAGCAAAGTCAAAAGGGAGGGCCATGATACAATGCCCCCCTAAATGCGCTCGTGCTTGCGAAGCTGCGAGGTGCGGGTGGTCGAGGAGTAAACTAAGTCTATTGCAGAGCCACAGTAGTATTTCTTTATGTGTATGTATTTTACTATTACCAAAAATGTAGCGCGGCTCGAGTCTCCCCCTGAACTTGCCTATGATTGTTCAAGATTTATACAACTGGTAATATTCGTTATTATTCTTGCTTCTACTCCAAGCTCACTACGGCCAGTCTATATGATATACACCGCCTGCAAACAGCGATGTCGTTTCTACATACAGTACATCTCCTACTACCCCATATTGAAACAAATGTGCGTGAGCAGCGTAAGCAGTAAAGCGTATTCAAGAAGACATTGTCTCATTTTTTATTTTGTAACAAAACCTACTGTAATCTAAAGCGCGCTTAAAAGCATGCTTAACTCCTCGACCCCAACAGATCATATTTCTGAAGTTTCTCAGGATACGCTTACGCTGTAAGTATCCAAAGTTACAAAATATGGACTGAAAAATCACTGATTTTGTTGTTTTTTACCCTCAGCAATAAAGCAGCTGAACATGCTCCTGATTATTCGTCAAAAACTCGGTTGCCTGCGAGTGAAATAGGTTTTGAATAATTGCCTAACCAATTATTCAATTACTTAAAAGTTTCAATTAGTCGGAACGGGCCAGGGAACCCATTCCGACTAAAGCGAATCTGGAAGGGGAATTCCCCATCACGTTGTGACAATACGCAGCCAAATCAGCCATGGCCTGTCTGTAATTGTTGAAAATTTGGACTTGCAGATTTCTGATGGATTGAATTTTTTGTTTCTCAAGACAGTACAATTGATCTTTGGATACAGAATCTGGTATGGGGATGATAGTTGAAAGCTGTTCCATCACTTTACTTCTCATATGCTCAATTGCTGCTTTCGCTTCAATTGAATGCTCCACTAAATCACTTGATTGGTTGTTTGCTCTGGCTTCTATCAAAATCAATCTACAAAGACTGAACAAATCTTTTTGAATTGTTTGTTTAAGCGTTTCATTGTTTGACGATCGTAGTATAGCAGCGTTGTATAATGCAGCGCTTTGAATCATGGAAATCTTATCATGACCTGTTCGTCCTTTTTCATGGTAGATTCTGCCTAACTCATGAAGTAATGGAGCAGATTTTGCTGAGTTAAATTCTTTGCCGTTTTGGTCACAAATTTTTCTGAGTTGCACAGCAAGATATTTTTCTTTTTCGCCACAATCGGTATCAACTGTGTTCTTGCTCAACACTTCGTCCATATTTTTTTTCTTTGGATGTTCTAATGGTTGCTGTTTGTAAGTGGTTTTTTCTTTACTGTTGTAAAACTCTTCTTTACTGCTTCACTAGATTTTAATAATATTCATCTAGCAGGCATTTGGTTTTCAAGAAAAGGTTGCTTGTTTCTACCAAGGAAAATTTTCTCTCAAAATTTCAGGAAATATGCAAGAATTTTGTTTAATTGTTTGCGGTAGTCTTTACTTACAGTCAAAGGTTGGTGCCATTTCATTATACACTATATCATAGAGATTTTGAAATATGCTCTGCAATAATAATGCTGCAATGCTCTGCAATATATTGACAAGGTAGGCTACCTGTACATTGAGGCGGCACCAAACTTTGGTATTAGGTTATGATAGTGTTTGTGATTTGCAATTCCCAAACTTTTCCAGCGCTGATGTTATTATTCCTCCGTGTTCACCTAATACAGTTTCAAGTTTCACACGCAATAACACCGCAAAAAGAATTATACATTGTTCGTAAAAACAAAGAACAATGAGTGTTATTAATTGCTGCAGAATATCTTGATACAGAGAATTAGTAGAATACTTCGAACACTGCTGTTCTAAATTGCTGACTCGATTCATTGCTTTAATCATTTACTGCTCAAGTAATTATTAATTATATTATAGCCCACAAAAAAAAAAAAAAAAAAACAGTAACATGATTTAGTTGGATGAAAGTTTGCGTAAGTAGCTTCCTGCGATGCTTGTGATACTGCTCAGCACTGTGAAACGTCATTTCCTTGCTTCAATACTATTTTTGATTGCGAAAAATGATGATGTAGAGCATGGAGTTCTAAGAGCAAAGGTCTTTAACCTCTTTTGGACAATCGCCTCTTTTTGAAAAATGTGAGACGAAATCTCCCGCAGAGTTAATTCTTCACTGAAAACAGGTAAAGAGCAAACAAAGTCTTCACGTCCGCAGAGCTCAATTTTTCCTATAAAATCAGGTAAAGAGCATCAGCAGAGCTTCTTTCGAAAGTTCATTCCATATTTTTTTGGCAATCCTGAAATCGCCCCCCTAACAAGCAAAATCGCTCTTGGAGCTTCAAGTTGCTAGTTTTGATTACTCAGTTCAAAAGTTTGTTCAAGCATCGTCAAGGAGCTTCGTCAAAGTTTGTTCAAGCATCGTCAAATTACTCAGTTTGTTCAAGCATCGTTGTTTGCAAGCATGTTCAAGCATCGTCAAAGTTTGTTCAAGCATCGTCAAATTACTCAGTTCAAAAATTTGTTCAAGCATCGTCAAAATCGCTCCAGGAGCTTCAGGTTGTTAGTTTTGATTACTCAGTTCAAAAGTTTGTTCAAGCATCGTCACTCGCTACTACTCTTGCTGTTAATTTGATGGTTTGAAGAAAGAGACTTTTAAACTCTAAGCAGGATCAATGTTAAAGCCATGCAGTTAAAAACAACGCTCTTTCTTGAGCGTAATTGTTACCAATTAAGTTCATTGATTTCTCTATGAAATACTCCAACCACAGCGAATTCCAAAAGGATCATGGAAATTGGAAAAGCGATTACTGCTGCTGCTACACCATGGTTCGGATATGTAATACAGCCGCGGTGCTTTTCACACTTCTACAAAAAGTTCTAACAAATACGATTTTAAAATTGAGAAGCGATTACGTTCACATCGTTTAGTGTTAGAAGTGTTATAAATGGTTTATGGTGGTAACGAGCCCGAAAATTCGTTCTCAGCCCCCAGCACTTAATTAAGAGGTGCATGGAAAGGATGCTGCAGCAGACAACCGAGTGGTCTAGAGCAGGGATGGCAAACCTTTTTGAGTGGTGGGTCAAATTTAAGGTCGTAGACCGAAAAAAGTGGGTTACGGACGTAAAAAAAAACAAAGGCTATCTCATCCGCAGATGTTCAATTTTCCGCCCAAAATTGGGTGAAGGGCAAAAAAATGGTCATCATGTCCTCAGATGTCCAGTTTTCCTCCCTAAATCAAAAAATTCCTCCCACATGTTTTTTATGACGTCATGTTTCGCGAGCACCGGCTAAGACAACAGCGAATTATGACGTCACAATTGAGGACGACGCTAATTCGCTAGTGCCTATCATATTCAGTTTTGGTTCGTTTCGGAGACAAGCATTTGTTTTTTACTGAAAGGCAAAGTGAAAAGGGGAAGGGGCATGGCACAATGTCCCTCTAATCACGTTACTGTGCACTATTGAAGAGGGAAATTTTGTGTTTGGGGATTGGGGAATATAAATTTGCAACATGAAACGGGCACAAAAATTCATAAAACATATAATTCATTCATGAAACGGGCATTTTTTCATAAAAACTAAAGTTTAACCAAACATTGGAGGACTGCTTTTCACCTGGTATTATTCAGAAGTTGCTTTAACAGCCTCTCTTTTTTTGCACCCCCTGCCCCTGATTTACCTCCACTTTGTCCTCCTGTTTTGAAACCAAGTCTTGACCTGTGCGTCCGTCATCTTGAGCGACTTGGCCAGGGCGGACCGCTCTGCACTGGCCAGGTATTTCTGTCGATGGAATCGCTTTTCAAGCTAACATATCTGGACTCTTGTGAATGACGTACGAGGCTTTTTCCGTTTCGGGGGGGTTCGGTTCTGGTAAGGGTGCCCAACTCTCCTCGTCACTGAAACAATGAAAGAAGCGTTGTTATAGAAATGACATAGTTGCAGCGATTGCACAATCGTCACATGTTTTTTATGACGTCATGTTTCGCGAGCACCGGCTAAGACAACAGCGAATTATGACGTCACAATTGAAGACGACGCTAATTCGCTAGTGCCTGTCATATTCGGTTTTGGTTCGTTTCGGAGACAAGCACTTGTTGTGATAAGAAGTAATCGCGAAAGTTGGGCCGATAAATGATGATGATGAATGGGACCCAGCCCCACACATGACAGCGAAAATTGGGAAGTCAGCGATTGGAAAACCCAGGTTCGTTTCTTGGCCGGAGCAGCGATGTTGTTTACTTTTCACGTGTTTACACTGATAGGATTATTGTTTTGAAGAAAATTCGACGTTTTCGATGCTATGTTGTACACTCAACTAATTCTAACGTGGGCCACATTGAAATTAGCTAAAGACTATAAAGATTGCCGTAAGGATATTTCAACACACTTCAGACAAAAATCGAGGAAGTATCGCCCCGGCACCCCCGCGGCTACGCCCCTGCTTGCAGCCCTGAGCAAACCAGGATGATTTGTTATTTTGAATTTTCGAAACTAGATCAATAAGAAAAAGAGCAACTTACAATATTGAAACGAAAAAATGCACCTTTGATGTACCAATAGTTAAATTTGTTAAAATATTGTAAGCTGCTCTCCAGCTCATTTCACTTTTGGCAATGGGTTGAGTAACATCTTGTAAGTAATTAAAAATGTTTTCAGTATTATTCTCGCTGCATGTTGAGAATCCTTTCGAGACTCGAGCTTTTTGCGAAAACCGATTCATGGTGAGATCAGCTTTTGTGTATGCAAAACAAAAACAACGTCACTATGAACTCACGCGCGATTCTTTCTCTTCTGCTTTCCATCCAGGGAAAATTACTAGGGAGGAGGGGGGATCGAAGTGTTGAGGGGGGCAAAACCCCCAATAAATTGCCGGCTCCTGTACTGGAAAATGATTGGGAGGACGTTGGGCTGGAAATGGAGGAGAAAGGGCGCCCCTCGCATGAACTAGAAGAACCCCCCCTGGCAAGAATGGCGGCCGCGCAATTATCCCAACAATTCCCGTAATATTTCGACCCTGAAAACCTACCCGAAAATTCAGACTCCGCGTTTTTCAAAGAGTTCTGTTCCGGGCGGAGTGCGGCGTGATCAGGAGAGGGAAAGTCCCCGTTTCCGGAGCGAGGATAGCGACAATTGTTGTAACCGGAATATTGTCGGTCAGGAGACGTCATACTTTGTGACGTAACATCTTGATTGGGGGAAACACCCGCTGGGTGTGACGTGAACTCACACTCTCTGCCCGGCAGAGTTTTGCTTTCTTGAAAAACGCTGCCTTCTTTGGTATTCGAACCCAGACTCTCTTGTTGATAACAACTTGAATTACGGTCATTAAAACCCTGGTAATAAATAGACGAATCCGGGAAACGCCCCGCCCCAGATGAATAATGGGACCCCACCCATTTTTCTCCAAAATAATTTTCTAGTTTGGGGTAAAAGTACCCATTCATTTGTTCATTTGCCGATTTTTCAGGGTAAGCTCCTTGTTTGGTTCCATAATATCGACCTGGGTACGGATAACTTTCCTCTTCCATGTTGGATTCCTCTGAGGCCGGGCTGAGAATCTGATTTATGCTGAATCTGACGCCCTCCTGCCCCGCCAAATGTACGGGGGTCGGCCGAGCTTGATGCATCATTTCGAAAAAATGGTTGTTCGCAAATTATATTGAATCAACAAGTCAAGACAAATTTAACGTAAACACCCCTAAATTAAATAAACATATTATAATTTTTTCGTCAAAACTTAAAAACCCAGCTTATAAGAAAGACTTATAACCTTGTTAGTTTGTTAATTGCACCGGAAGCGGTCCACCTGAGTGTTTTAGCTGTTTTTTTGCTGTGTTAAAATTAAAATCAAATCTTCATTATACTCGCAGTATTACGTCAAAGCGTGTAACGAGTAGCCGGTCCCATCTCCGCGACTTAGTGCCTGGACAACACAGAAACACCGCGGCGGTTGCGAGCCGTTGGCGACATTGTGCCGATTTGACCGGCCCGGAAATAGAACCCGGGACCTACCGCACCGATATCAATGTCTTTAGTTGCTGAGCCGATCGGCTGAAAATATGAATCGTAATAATAATAAAATATTTAGACACCGATGCATATTTTCCTCATTGTGTATTAATCACAACCAGTTGCAAAAATATGCGCATTTGGTCAGCGGCATGACCTAGCGGTACCGCGCTGGTTACAGATCCTACGTGACGGCTTCGATTCACGGCTGGATCCGATCGTATTGGACTTATATATCGAGTAGCTGCTTACTCGAAGAGCGCGAACCGGCGCTTGGTTGGTTAGGAGCGTCGACTTGGCAGTCGCTCGGTTAGGAGTCGCTCGGTTAGGAGCGTCGACTTGGCAGTCGCTCGGTTGGCAGTCGCTCGGTTAGGAGCGTCGACTTGGCAGCCGGTAGACTGGGTTTTATTCCCAGTCGGGTCATACTAAAGACTTTAAAAATAGTATTCGCAGCTTTCGCGCCAGGCGCTCGGCACAAGCGGAAGTGCGAAGGGTTTTGTGCATGTGTTGTTCGTCATGTTATGTCCCTTAATAGCGTTCAATCATTCGTGATTGAAAATTGTAATGGGCCGACAATTGAAAACGGCCTAAACAATGTGTGCTTGCACCCGCTGTCCCGTACCTTTGCCTTTACCTTTACTCGAAGAGCGCAAGCTCACTTCGCAGTCTCCTCAATTACTGTTCAATTTTCAGTTCAATATAATTTGAAAATAAACTCAGATATCATTTATTGAAAATGACTCATTTGCAAAACTTGACCTATGACCCCTCCACCTTCAACATGGTTGTCATGAAAACCATTTTAAAAATGGTTATAAAATTGTATTTAAAAAATGAAATAATGAAGTGATATCAGCAGTTTTTTGCTTTATTTATTTATTTTTTTCTACCATACCTTTAAATAATACTAATGCAAACACACTAACCCCAGTTAGCCTGTGCGTACCCATACGGTTACTAAGCAGTTTTTTAATACAAATATTGTTGAAATTTTTCCTGCTCTTTCTCATCTCTTCATTTACGCGTCGATGTTTGTGAGCGAACAATATGAAATCGCAACGATGTCGAAAAAAAGCGCAGATGTCCAAACTTTTTTCACAACTTTTTAAAAAGAACACTTCGACAGGTCGATTGTTTTTTTCGCTGAATTCCAAAACTCACTCATTTTCAGGGGCGTAGCGAGAAACTTTAAAAGGTGGGGGGAGGAAGGCTCGATGCCTTCCCTTAAACACGTTCTTGCTCACTTCTGCGTAAAGATGGGTTCTTCGTTCTGCAGGGGTGAATCCCGAAATTTCTTGAAGGGGGCTACCGAAAAAATGCTCGTAGTGCAGTCAGTTGCGTATTAAGAGAAGAGACATTGTGCCAAGGCCCCTCCTTTTTTGACTTATGTTGCTAAGTAACTAAAATATGCCAGAATCTTCTGATGGTTTTGTAGTTAATTCCCCTCCCCGCCCTTTTTTAAATTTATCGCTCCGCCACTGAGTACAGTTTCAGATGTGTATCGAAGTTATATCAATATGTATGATTAGAAATTTATGCGGTGTAGGGCTTAAGTCCCCCAAGACTCTACCCCTCCCCCAAATCCATTATTGCTCCGTCAGTGATTTGCCAATTGAATCACTTTTAATACCGAAACACACAAATAATAGATTGTATTGAAATTACTGAACAGTAATTGAGGCGGACTGAGAAGTGAGTTTTTGTTCCTGGTGTGAGCAGCCACCCGGTATTTATGTCAAATGCAAAATGCCCGCCTCCCCCCTCCGGATATTCCCCGATTCTTGGTTGTAACAATTCATGGTTTTATCGAGACCGAACTCCCTGAATGAAATCAGACCATTCCGATTGTCGAACCGTGTACTTCTGAACGAGCCTCTAACGCTGAATCGGTCATATTTATTTAAGCCTCACAATTAAAACATAGTTTTTGTATAAGTGAATTACATGCAACATGGAAGATGACCTATTTGAGCATCGAACCCGTGAAACCAGCTTCTAAGTCCAATTCACTAAACACTCAGCCAACTGCGCGCGCGAAGATTGCGGTGACAAAATCTTTGCTGCCACCTAGCGGTGACTTTCATTTAAAGAATGCAAACAGATAAAATAAAGAGAAAAATTGTTTGAACGTCCTTTGAGCATCTAAAAACTTCATATTTAAACAAATAATTCTTGACATTGGCGACGTGACCAGGTGGGGAGGGGGTAGGCCAGAGCTCTTAGTAAACAACCTCCAAATAAAGAGCACTTCATACGTCATTAGTTGACATGTGGTTGCATACTTTTGACGTAGACCTATGACGTTTTTTTTTAGAGATCGTTTTATAAGGGCAAATGAAAACAGGGGCTTCTCATTGTCTGAATCTGGCCCTGGACTCCTCTGAATGTTTGGCGGGATGCCTCCCTGCCTGAAACGTATCAAGCATAAACTAACTGTTAAATATTGGTGAATTCGAAACATTGGTGAATTGAAAGCGAAACATTCAATTCACTTTCAATTGAATGTTTTGAGAGTGAATTTTAACTAGACGATATTTTACTAATTAAAATTAATAAAACTTTTTAACTAGACGATATTTTACTAGTTAGAATAAATATCGTAACTAAAACTAGACGATATTTTAACAAAGACTTGTTTTGTTTATGGAGATGAATCCGTTCACGATCAGTTTAATACCGGCGTGATCAAAGTTCAAGAACAAGAAAATCGCGAAAACAAACTACAGAGCATTAAAACCCAAATAAACGATGACATGGAGTCATTCGCCACGAAGTTTACTCTTTGTCAAGTCGACGACAAACTCAACATCAAAAGAGTCGCGTATAGAAGTACAGCCATTTTCCTGGCAGCTCTTGGGAGGCTGTTTAACATTCGGGCTCAATCGTGTTTTGATATTATCGAGAAACTAAATGAAACAAACGAATTCAGTGATAATGCCAAACACAAGCTAATGTTTGCGGTTTCGCTAGCTTGCGAGATCAGACTCAGGTGGTACGCAAATAAGCAGAGCCAAACGGATGACATCATCTCCACTGAGGAAGAAACAGCCATCAAAATTTTAGCTAGTCTCATTGGGAAATCAAGTCTAATTAGTTATTTCCAAACAACCTACGCACTTCAGTGCGATATTTCCAAGCGACTGCAATTGAAACGGTTACATTTCCATGCTAATCCAACTCTCTTCAACTTAAGTCTGGTCCATTGTTTAAGTGATGACATAAAAGCAACTTCAAGGATCTCAAACGAACAAATATCAACAAAAATCACCGACAGGTTGTTCAGTTTCGATCAATGTTTGTCGCAATTGGAAAGCGATGCCATTGCAACATCACTTAGCTCAGACCAAGGGCTTAAAAAGTTAAACGATGAAGATCGGTTTGCATATTACCATGACATGGGAGGTCATTTACGAGATACAAATTGCTTTGATGCTGCTATCGAATTCTACCTAAAATCCCTTGACAGTTTAGTAGGCCATGTTAAACAAACGGCACAGAATGCAAATATATACAAGTTGGCGATATTGCGCTTAAATGATTTGTCAAAAAATGGAAAATTGCAAGTTTTTCGGGACAAAAATCAATCGGAAGTGGGAATCATTTTGCACAGTGTAGGATATTGTTTATTAAATTTGGACAAACCATATGAAGCGCTGCAATATTATAATAGAGCACTACAAATCAAAGAAAAACTTCATCTGGTGTCGACACTGACAGGAATCTCGCCATCACTTTGCATTCGAAAGGTAGCTGTTTATTGAAGTTGAACAAACCACATAAAGCGCTGCAATATTATAATAGAGCGCTACAAATCGACGAAAAAACCTCATCTGGTGTCGACACTGACAGGAATCTCGCCACCACTTTGCATTCAAAAGGTCGCTGTTTATTGGACTTGAACAAACCACATGAAGCGCTGCAATATTATAATAGAGCGATACAAATCTACGAAAACACTTCATCTGATGTCGACACTGACAGGAGTCTCGCCATCATTTTGCATGGAGTCGGTCGCTGTTTATTAAACCTGCACAAACCTGACGACGCTTTGCTTCATTTCGAAAATTGCTTGAAAATTCTTGAAAAAAGGGTTTTCGACTCTGCTAATATTTTTGAGATGCGGATCGTCGCTAAGAACTGTGATTTGATTGCTTTATGTTTGTTTAAACGGAACGAGACAAATGAAGCATTGCATTTTATAAACAAATCCATATCAATCTGCCAAGACACAGATGTGGATGTTCACTCTGATCTCAATTTTACTGACTCATTACATGAAATTCATGTTTTTTTACTGAACTTGAATAAACTTGAAGAAGCTGATCGATATTTAAATCGATCCCAAAGCATAACTCAACGACCTTCCTGACTCATTAAGGGAATAACATTTAGGTGTTCTGTTGTTTAATCAGATCTGGCCAATAAATGCGAGAATAACCTTGAACCGATGACATCATCAATGATGTGGATTGTGCACAGCGTGTTGTTATGTCACACATGCAATGATTGCGCGTAGTGATATTTTTTCAAACACAAACATAAACGATCATCGTTGAATTTATAGTTTGAACACAGTGGCCTACGTTCGGGGGAGGGAGGCCATTAGCGATTGAAAAAAATATTGCTTATTTTGGAACGATCCGCCTTTGTCTCATGTTTTTCTCTGCCATCCAACTTGCTTATTAATCTCGAGAAACTTTCATTGTGATGCAATAATTTTTGTAGTCAAGCTTTTCTAGTGGGTTGCGTTGAACCTACGACTAAACCAAAATGCAAGCCTGGAAAAAGTCAATGGGTATTGTTAACCCGAATCTGCCCAGCGTGCCATATATGGCACGTTTCATAGTGGAACAAAATCCTTCAAAATTGCGCATTAATAAAAGCCCTGCCAAAACAGCAATTGTGTTAATCCAGTTAGCAAACAATGCCCTTTTCATCATTAATTAGGTCACAGAGTTTTGGTCAAGCCACAATGGTTGTAGAAGCATTTAAAGGTTTGACTTCGTTTTGAAAGTGGAAAAAATGAAGGAAAATCAAAGGTATGTTTATGTTTTGTTATATTTTTCATATTCGCAGTAATTTTGGTTAGGAAATTTTTCTAGAACATACAGGCAACACTCGTACCTATAATTTAATAACATTAAAATATGTGGGCCTAGTTGATTTTTGATTTAACAACGTCCGGTTTCTTCCGTGCCATATATGTTACGCTGGGCATTATCAATGTCTTTTCCATAATATTAGCCTACTTCGAAAATTAGCTGGCATCAGCGATGGCAAACCATTTTCAATCTGTTTTGGGGCTCAAAAGCAGTGTCCAGTAACCCATGGCCTATCCATTGTCAGAAATGGAGTAGGGGGGAGGTGGGCATTAGGGGAAGGGAAATTTTTCTAAACTATCTGTAGAAAAGAGCCAGTAAATACCGGTACAGTATAGGCCCCCAGCTGTGAAAAGGTGTGTTGATTGGGCCTTTCCGGTTCCGCCATTTACGACTTTTATTATATTTTGCAGAATCTTTACGACTCACGACATAGTATCGATGCTTGAAGATGAGAATGTGGCTGCCAATATTTTTATCGAACCAAATGATGGTGGCGTAACGGATGAAGACTCTGGGGATGAAGATGGAGGTGGATTTTTGAATAATTTGTCAGGAAATCAACTCAACGCTCCGGCTGAACTCGTCATTTCTGGCCAGAGATTTGGTTCATTGGAAGAAGCTGCTCGATCACTCGAAAATCCCAACTGTTCAGATTCACCACCAAACAACACCAACAGCACCGCACATCCACAAGCTGCTCGATCACTCGAAAATCCCAACTATATCTATTTCTATTTACAACGGTATGGTTCGCCTCCACAACTACCAGGACCTTCGTGTCAAAAGCGTAGACGGGTTACTGATGATGCTCGTTACGATGGTTATAAGCATTACCTCGTCGAAATTCCGAAACGAAGGCGATGTGCTGGAGAGTTTTGTTCCGTAGGTCTTTGTGTTGGCTGCAATTTGGATTACCACACAAAATGACAATTTTTGCACTGATTTGAAAAATACCACTATACCTTACCGAACAACTTCCAATTTACTGTCAAATTTTCAGTGATTAGTATACTGTTTGGTTTGTTCAGTTTGCTGTTTGTAATTTCGTTTAATAACACTTCATCCTGTTGCTGTATTAACAACTTGTGATTTCAAATATCGCCAGGTGATAGGTTTTTGATAAATAATCTTCGTTGTACGCTTACTTCTTGTGATTCGACACGGGCATATCACATGATAGTAACTCTAATATGGCAAAAAATCCGCAAAAAATGATGTTCTTGCAGCGAATTAGAGTCCTAAGTTGTACAAATATAAAATCGGATTATTATGACGTCATAATAAATAAAAAATGTTGAATATAATGACATCATCCTCCCCATTATTCTCTTGGAAAAAATGGGGTAAAATATTGCAAATTAAAGTATTCAAATTGGGCTATAACAGTATCATATCGTATAAATGCATACATTGGATTAACGTACTACGAATATGCCCAGCGTGCCATATATGGCACACCCAAAATGGGGAGTTACACAGATGGGGGGTCATAAAAAATCGCATCAGGAGTTTAAAATGATACAAATCAACAAACATATCAGAAAAAAATAAATTTCTTTGAAAAAAATAATTCTGGGCAGATAAGGGTTAAAGCTGGAGTCGTGTTGTGGTGTCATAAAGCCATTGTTCTCAACTGCTGTCATGGCTGGACAACACAACGTTCCAGCGCATGAGGTTTTCTGGGAAGTGAATGGTTGCAACGCAGGCGGATGGTCCGCTTGCGATGTCATAGTTTTGAGTTAACCAAACCAACCAGTTGGGGTTAAACCAAGACATTGCTATCGGCGCGGGAGGTTTTGGGTTCAATTTTTGGGCCGGTACCAGCATTAGCTTAGCGGTTAAGCGCACAGACTACCGGTGCGGACGGTCTGGGGTTTCATTCCCGTGCTGGTTAAATCGGCACAGTGTCGCCATATGCAATAATCGCAATATGCAACATTTGTCAATACTGGTAGTCCAGCTTTTGTGATATGTTTTGCTTGAACTGCATTTTTGTCATTGATGCTGCTGTGAAGCAGTTGGTAAGTAGGAGTTTCCTTAAACACGGTGTCTCTGCAGAAGGTATTGCTGCACATAATTTTTTTTTTTTAAATCAAAAAATTTTAAAATTATGTCAAATCAAAATTAAATTAAATCTTCACTGTACTCGTTTTCATTAAACATGCTGTAGCGCCAAAGCTTGGTAGCGAGCAGCGGGGTCCAACCCCGCGTTTGATGAAAAATTATTATAAACGTTAAAAATCTAAATTGACACTGCCAGTGACGTCACTTTGTGATGACGGAGAATTTTACGTCATCGTGATGTGACGTCACCGAAACCCTTCCCATTCAAAAATCCTGCGTATGCCACTGTTTGAACATAAACATTTGATTGTTTAGTTTCTATCATATTTGTTTACGATAAATTGTTTCAAGGAACCATTCCTTTTTTTCATTTCTTGCTAAGCTTTGCAAGGTGATTACAATGATAGCTTTATTGCGCCGTCAGCTCTATTTTTGCGTCGTGTTTTCTTTTTTTTTTTTTTTTTTTCTTTTCATTTTAGTAAGTGCTAGTGTTTTTGTTGGTTCTGCATGTTTTCAATGTTGTTATTTCGGTAAATCTTTGACCAGTGGTCAGTGTTATATTAAGATTAAACTTCCGAAATGTTTTTGAATCTTTCAGGGGCTTCCACTCAGGGGCGGATCTAAGATTTTTGCTAGGGAGGGTGGGGGCAACTTTTGTGATTTCATAGCACGCAACAGTTCATGAACATTCAACGTTTCAATTTATTATGCAAAAGTTTTTTTATCTGTTTGTTCCACCAGACGATCCAGGAGGGTAGCCGTTCCCCTCTGGATGAGTCCCTGTTTCCACTCCGCATTCCTTCGTCTGCGCTTCATTCGCTTCAACTTTTGTTTATTCATTTTACTTCTACACTTTATTGAATCTCTGCTTCTCATCTTCTAATAAATGATATGTGCGTTGTAAACACTAGTTTCTAATTTCATTTGTTTATTTTCCTTTCCTCTTTGTGTATTCATGTGTATTTACTATCAGTGACAAACCCACAAATATCTACACGTTTTACTGCTTTCAGTTGTATTTGTGTGTACTTATTGTATTGGTGTGCATTGGTGTTTGTATAGAAGGAATGCCCTTAATTTTTAACATGCTAGTTATGGAAAAAGTAGCGGAAGTCTTAATGTTACTAAATACTTCTTTATTCTAATGATTTATTCCTAGTTGTTCCAGCTCACTTTTTTGCATGTATGTTAATACGTTTTAGAGGGATCAGCTGTAACTACATATTTGTCAATAATGTACGTCACGTAAACCTGACTATATGATGCTCTCTCTTTATTGCCAGCTTGGTTATTCTATTTCTTGATATCAAGTGTAATGTGTTGTTGTGATGCTATGGTCGCTAAGCTAATTATTAGTGTTAGTGATGTTTACTCATGCTTATTCTAGCTTCAATAAGCTAAAAGTGTGCATTTTTATTGGTAGAACTTTTACGAGATTGCAAAGTTTACAAACATTTCAGATTCATTCTAATGTTTTACTAACCGACAAATATCAAAATGTTGTATGAATTTGCAAACTTTCGTTTTTTGCCATCGTTTTTTACGCTTTTTCACGAAACTGGGGCGTTTTGTTGTGGATGACGTCATTTTTACACAAAACTGTCTGTTATTTATAAACTGAACTGTTTTTACGTTGTACTGCGCTTCATTATCCAACTAGATTGAGAAAACTTCGTGTTTCTGAACTGGAGTGTTTCTGAACTGTTGGCTATTTCCGTTGAAAACTCCGCATTTTCCTCATGGACTTATTGATCGCCGAATACGAGTGGATTCCATATTGTTTTGAAAATGGATTTCTTGTTTCCACATTTTGATTTGCAACAATCCGCTCGAACAATCCGCTTCCTTTGCGTGACAAAGCTTTGCGAAACCAAGGCGATGTTTGATGACGTTTTGAGCATTTCGCGCTCTGAAATCTCCCATTTGCAAACTGTTGCTAGTGACGTCAGCCATGACAGTAAACAAACGTCGGAAGCAATGTTTATTCATGAAACTGGCAAACTTTTGGTGTCATTAAACGTCCTCATTTCCTAATAATCTGCAGGCCTTTTTACGTATGTGTGTTTTGAAAGAAGAGATAATGCATACTGCTATTGCTTCTCGAAAATTATTGTTATATTTTAATAATCAAACGCTGTTTCAATTGTTTTTGTCCCACATGTATTTTCGCAGTTCACAGCTAAAGGCTGTGATTTGATTCCCCTTTCTTTGCGGTTACTTGCTGTTACTTTATGCGATATTCTAAACCACGATACCGTTCGAACCCATCCCTAGCAAATCACCTGAACAAGTAATGGGTTGTTCAAACTGAACACATGAAATTGCGCTTAATTTTATAACGCCATATGTGTATTACGCTTCAGTGAATTTACAGGAACTTTTCGAAGTGTTATCAATCGGATGATATAATAGTTTGATGTTTTATAGTTCTACTTTAGATGTATAATTTATATCCTGTATGAAGAAATGTTATTAGTTTTTCAAAACTTATCGACTCAAACTAGAACGGAATCTGTATTCTCATCGAATTTTTTACTTTTTGTTTCTTCTGTATTTTTAATTAATTACTGTATAGTGTGTTAGTGTGAACTCGAATGGTGGGTTGCTGTTTTTGTGAAGCATAATTATATTTTATGCTTTGAGTAATTTTTCATGTTTGCATATGATTACATGTTAATTTTAGCATATTTGATCAGTGATGGTGTATTGTATTAGTGTAAACTCAAGTTAGTTGAGTTCACCTGCTTTTTGTAAAAGCTTAAATTTCCTTAAAACCCTCGCGCACAAGTCTTAAAGTTCTCTCTTACGCCACATAATTACAGTTTTTATATTTGTGATGCATGTATGCATCATTAAAGATGATCTAGTTGAGCATCGAACCCGCAAAACTGCAGTAGCTCCGAAGCGTAGTGCACCAACCACTCGGCCAGGTGCATGTACGAGGCTCTTTCCACTTTTTTTATCCACATTGCAGCTTAAATTTTTTATATCAGTGAAGTATATGCATCATGGACGATGATTTAGTTGGGAAGCGAACTCACGAAACCAGTTTCGCAGTTCAACGCACGACCACTCGGTCAACTCCATGTGCAGCAAACATTGTAAGAGCGCCGCTAGTGTCGTGATGTTTATAGTATGATGTCACTATAGGCTGGTTATGATATTAGTGCGGTTAGTCAAGCATGACCGGTGAGAAACTTTTCATTGTTTCTTTGAACAACAAATTCCGAGTAACTTTCATGACGAGCGATACCAAAATCGTCGGATGAGGCCGTGTTTTTAAACAAGGACTTCACGACGTTTTATCCAGTGCATTTGCAATTGCTGACATTTCGCGACCCATTTTGGGAGCAGATTTTCTTCATCATTTTAGCATTTGGGTAGGCAACATAACATGCATGAAAACATTCACTACTGGTTCATTTCGGGGAATTGTCGCTGTGTACAGAGGCGTAGCGAGAAATTTTAAAAGAGGAGGAATAACCTGGAAAAAACCATTAAAAATCTGGTATATTTCAGTCACGTAGCAGCGCTTCATCTATTTTTATTAAAAGTAAAAAGGGGGGGGGGGCATGGCGCAATGATCCCCTTCACACGCCCGTGGTTGTGTCACAGTTATAACAACCAGATGATTTGCCAGCAAACCGCAATGTCGTTTCTACGTACAGTACTTTTCCTACTACCCATATTAAAACAAATATGCGAGAGCAGCGTAAGCAGTTGTTAGAGCGTGTTCAAGGGAACATTGGCCAATTTTTTAATTTGTAACAAAGCCTAATCTAAAGTGCGCTTAAAAGCATGCTTAACCCTCCGACCAAAACAAATCGTATTTTTGAAGTTTTTGAGGATACAATTCTGCTGTAAGCATCAAATGTTGCAAAATATCATGCTGAAAATCACTGAATTTGTTGTTTTTTATTTTCAGCAATAAAACAGCTAAACATGCCCTTGATTATTCTTCAAATATTCGAAACAGGTTTTCAATAATAGCCTCATGTATGCAGGGCCGAATTCACTAATTTTTCCTTAAAAGTTAGTTTACGCGTCTACATTATAGATCATTTACTGAGAGCACTGGCCTCCTCCCCCTACCTGCTCACGTCAATAATGCCAAGAATTATTTGTTTGAACGTTAAGTTTTTGGAAGCTCAAAAGACATCTAAATAACTCTTTTCTTTATTTCGTCTACTTGCACTATGTACAAAGAAAAGCTACCGCTAGGTGGCAGCTAAGATTTTGTCAGAGCAAACTTCGCGCACGCACTTGACCGAGTGCTTGGTGAGTTGGACTTGAGTTGGAAGCTGGTTCCACAGCTTCGATGCCCAGCTAGATCATATTCCATGCTGTATGTAATCCACTTATATAAAAACTATGTTTTAATTGTGAGGCTCAAAAAAAGACCGATTCAGCGTTGGAGGCCCGTTCAGAAGTTGGCGGTTCGATAATCAAAGTGGTCCGATTTGAGGAAGCATATTTTGAGGGTGTACGGTCTAGCTCGCTCGCTGAAACCAAGAATAAGGGCGCATCCGTAGGGGAGGAACGACTCTACAAGATGTAAATGATAATTTAAAACATGATTTTTATGTAAATACAAGGAATAAAAAATTAAAATACGATTTTTATCTAGGAACATCCTTATAAAAAAACACTTCATTTAAAAAAAGTTTCTTTTAATTAAAAGTTTTTTTTGGTTTGCGCTGCTGTTGCTACGTCATAGACGTCAATTGTGGTCGGCAGGGCCGGATTTAGACAATGAGAGGCGTTAGGCTATTCAATCAATGAGGCCCTAGTGAGTAACGATCAGACTCATCTCTACGCAGTGGCGAAGCGAGAAATTTTGATAAGGGGGGGGGGGGGGGGGGTGCATAATTTCCACACATTTTTTAAGCGTAGTTTTTTAGGCAGAACTAATTTGAAGCTGTTTGAAACACAGAAATAGCTCTAGGGGGGTTCGGGGGCATGCCCCCCGGAAAATTTTGAAAATGTACATGCTGTAATGGTCATTTTAGTGCTTTTTGAATAATTTTTACGCAAAATTTGTTCAAAGTTTTTGACCCTAATTTTGAGGGCTTTGCCAATTATGATGCATTTTCTTCGCGCGATTTCTTATTGCTATAGAAAAGGTTCAAAATTATGGAAAAATTGCATGCATCAAAAACATTTATGAAAATGTCTGGTGGGAGGATGCATACCCCTGATCCTACACTCCTGGCCATAAGCTACAAAAACCATCAAAAGAGTCTGGCTTATTTTAGTCACTTGGCACCATTAATTTTGTTCTTTTTTACTAAAAGGCAGAGTCAAAGGAGGGGGGAGGCATGGCACAATGCTCCTCCCTAAATACGCTCTTGTCTCTACGTTTAGGCGGCTAGGCTTATAAAGGTCTTTACGGTCGATTTTCAAAAAAAAGGTGTTGATAAAGGTTTTGAAAAAAAAGGTTTTAAAAAAATTGTCAACAAAAAAGGTCTTCATTGTTCGTGACGAGGCCCTTTATTTCACCGAGGCCTTAGGCTTCAGTCTGCCTAGCCTATTGGTAAATCCGGCCCTGGTGGTCGGGCTTTTCGGGGTTGAGTCGGGTTCGGGCAGGGCTCGGCCTTCGATTTCAAAAAATTGTCGGGCCTCAATCGGGCCGGAACCACTGGACAGACTCGGAGCGATAAACATCATCAATTCAGCAGAATGATTTCCATCGTTTCTAGTCTGCTAAATTGATGCATATTTATTTATTGCTTCGTTTATTTATCTTAAGTTAAGTTAAGCAAAAGTAGTTAAAGGTATTATTCAGTGCTTACTTCTTAACTGGACCGTGTTCTTGACTGCATAACCACTACTTTCCGTAAGTGCTGGTGAAACTGTGAATGAGGTAAGCTCTTTTTCTTCTATTAAGCACAAGTGCTTCAACATTTAATGTGGTGTTTTTGATTTCTGGCTTAAATCGGGTTCAGATTGCCTGATAAATTTGGATAATTTGGATTCGGGTTCGGGCTTGAAAAGTCGGGTTCGGGTTGGGTCGGGCCAAACATCTTCGGCCTGTTGACAACTATGTGCTACCTTCGTTTTAACACTGGCTAAAAGAAGCCAAATGGCATCTAAATCTATTGGCAGAGTTGTCAATCGGGTTCGGCGTCTCGGTCCGTGTTCGGGCCAGGCTTGGGTTTGAATTTCGAAACATTCTCGGGCTTCAAAACTCTTGATTGTATAAACATTGTTGTTTCCAACTCGTGAAACTACGGATGGGTAAAACTCGTTTTCCTTTTTTATTAAAATTTTCTTCTAAATTTAAAGCGATGTTTCTGATTTCGGACCTAAATCGGACTCAGATTGGCTGATAAATTAAGATTCGGGTTCCGGTCAGGATTGGGCTTGAAAAATCGGGCTCGGACCGCGTTTAACATTTTCGGCCTGTTATCTT
Source organism: Trididemnum miniatum (assembly GCA_964006365.1). Taxonomy (NCBI): domain Eukaryota; kingdom Metazoa; phylum Chordata; class Ascidiacea; order Aplousobranchia; family Didemnidae; genus Trididemnum; species Trididemnum miniatum. Next base: position 22,607,229 of record OZ023249.1, on the reverse strand, counting down.
ACATCAGTGACGTTTGGCTATGGTTCCGGGGCGCCACTTTGCGGGTGAGTGAAATCAAGATGAGTTTTTAAAATGTTTGCTCCAGCTAAGCAGCTAGTTGTCTTGATAACCTTTTGGTCTTCACTTTTTGATGCAGGGCTCCTTCCTGAACCCGGATCCCCGCGGTTGGGGATACTGCGGGAGAAGAGGTTCCGAATTAAGATGGGTGCGACCATTGCTGCAGCATCAGGCGCATATCTGAAATAAGTGCTGGAAAATACAGTATGTGTGTGTGACCTGATGTGTGCAGCGGTCAGTGAATCCTTAAGTGTAAGTAGCAAAAAAATATAGGCGTTTTGTGCTGCAGCATCCTTCCCATGCACTTCCTAATCAAGCACTGGGGGCTAAAAGCAGGGTTTGTACGAATTTTCGGGCTCGTCATCACCATAAAGCATTTTTAACACTTCTATCACTAAACAATGTGAACATAATCGCTTTTCGATCTTAAACGCTGTTTTGTTAGAACTTTTTGTAGAAGTGTGAAATGCATGGCTTTAACATTAGCCCTGCTAAGAGTTTAAAACACTCCTTCTTCTGAGTTTTAACCATCAAACTAACAACAAGAATAGTAGCGAGCGGCGATGCTGGAACAAACTTTTCCATAAAAAACTATGGTAGCTTAAATAAAACTGCTGTTTATATCACTAGGCATCCTGCGGGAGGATTGGCTTGCGCGTGATAGGTAGTAGTTGTTTTCACAATTCATTTTATTCTAGTATAAATTTTGTTAACACTGTTTTCATTATTGACTCAGATCTTAGCGGAAGAACTACTAAATGCAATTCGAGGAAGCGATTGCCTATCTTACAGAATTGCTGTTGCAGTTTTCTATTTTCTCTACCTCATCATTTTTTACAATCAAAAATAGCATTTAAGCAAGGAAATGGTGCTGAGCAGAAGCACAAACAACGCAGTGAGTTACTTACGCGGACTTTCACGGAACTAAATCATGTTCGTTTTTTTTTGTGAGCTACTGTATGATTAACCACCACTTGAGCAATTGCAAGTTGTGGGGCAGATTTCCACCACTCGTTACAAGCTTCGGCGTAATACCGCGAGATTTTTTGATTTGACTTGAGCAGTTAATGCGTAAAGCAATGAATGGAGCGAGTCAGCAATTTAAAGCAGCAGTGCTTGAAGTAATCTACTACAATAATTCTCCATATCAAGAATTTCTACAGTAATTAACAACACTTATTGATTTTTGTTCTTAGGAACAACCCATGTTTTTTCTGCGACGATATTGCTCGTGAAGCTTGAAACTGTTATATCTTAAGGCGAACACAAAAAAAAATCACATCAGCGCTGGAAAAGTTTGGGAATTGCAAATCACAAACACTGTCATAGCCTAACACAGAAGCATGGTGATGCCTCAATATACAAATACGTGCCGATTATAAGATATTATAATTTTCTAGCAAGGTGCGACTTTCTATAAAAATGCTATTCTAAATCGTGCTGGGGCAGATGTACAATTTTTTTAAAGGGGGAGAGGGGTTCGCAATCACAAGAATTGTGATCTTCCGGTGTTGTGTGCAGAGAAGTGTCAAAATACAAATATATTAATATGAGGAATTTTCTGTCCTCTTATTCTGCTCGGCCAAACCAAATCGTCATTATACTCGCGTTGTTCCGTGCAACGAGTAGTTGGATCTATCTCCGCGGTTCAGCGCCTGGGCAACACAGCTCCGAAGAAACATCGCAGCGGTGGCGAGCCGCTGGCGACTCTGCGTTCAATTTGACTGGTCCGGGAATCGAACCCCAAACCTCCTTCACTGATAGCGCCCATCTCCGCGGCTTAGCGCCCGGGCTACACAGCTTCGAAGAAGCGTCGCAACGGTGGCGAGTCGTTGGCGACACTGTGCCGATTTGACCGGCCCGGAAAATGAACCCCAGACCTCCCGCACCGATAGCATGCGCTTTGCAACTGAGCTAACGGCCCGTCACTTGGGTTTCCTGTGATTCCAATTTTACTTTAGGTGAAATTGCGGCGACAAAGATGTTATTGCAACTTCACGGAATATTAAGCATGCAAGATGAAAGAAATGTATTCGAATATGGCAAGACTGATATCAGCCGTGCAACGATAACTAACTACTTTGGAATTTGGTTGACAAAGATCTGCCAAACTTTGCAAAAACCGCAATCGTTGCTCGAAGTATCATTCGCGATTCGCTCATCAAAAAAATCACGAAGAAGAACTCCAGAGGAGAGTTATCCAATGATTTACATTCCCCAGGAAGTTAAAAACTGTTCTTCCAACTCAATCCCACGCAAGGACAACAACTCCAGTTTTTTTGTTAAGCTTGTCATTTGGAATATGACATTAGACTGGCAAGATTTTAACTTTCGTTTTCCTGTTCAAACAGAAAGTTTTTGTTTTAATTGTGAAATTTCAGAACCGATGTGGTGGCAATTCGTCAAATGACGTATTCTGATATATTTTTGAGGGAGGGAGAGTGGAGCTTGCAATCGAAAAAATGTTTAACTTGCGGTTATGTGGGTTCACACCAACAAACTGGCCAGCTAGCGTAGTGGCTTTAAAACAATAGGCCTATGTACATTAGCGGGTTTGATTATGCGGGTCACACGCTTCAGTTTCAATTTAGAAGATTTTTTACTTTAACTGGCTGTTCTTTCAACGCGTTTTTTAGCGGGTTAACCTTCCTGTTGCAAGTGAGCACAGCTTACTGAAGCAGAACGACGTAAGTTGGCGTCTGACGTAAGCGGCATAATTTGGGGATTAACCCGCTTAACTTGTGCATGTAAATCGGCTTGTTACTGTCGGTGCTGGAGGTGTGGGTTCAATTCCCGGGCTGGTCGAATCAGAAACAGTGTCGCCAACGGCTCGCCACCGTCACAATGTTTCTTCGGAGTTTTGCTTCCAGGCGCTAAGCCGTGGAGATGGATCCCGCCACTCGTTACAAGCTTCGACTTAACATTGCGAGTATAATGAAGATTTGGTTTTTTGATTTTAAACCAACGATGTATTTGTTTTGTTTGTTGTATTGTTATTGATTTGTTCAGCTAAAAATTCATGAGAGACTTTTGTTCTTTCAGCCACCCGTGTGGGTATATCAATGAATTTTTGAAGTCAAAAATTGAAACTTTGCTTTCACTGAATGTGTACCGGTACTCTTGACACTTGCGATCTAATTTTTTTGTGTTTTAATGTTTTGCATGCTATAGTATTTTTTTGTCAGGGGTGGGATTGAAATTTTTTGTCAGCAGGATTTTTTCTGTCGCATGAAGTAAAATATGCGGATGTAAAGTGATTTCCAAAGCCACAACTTGTCCACGGAGTTTTTAATGAACCACTTAAAACCCGCTGCTTTTTTTATACAACGAAGATTTTGGTCATATGACGTCAAATCCGTGGATTCGGGAGTGTTTCCAAAAAAATTACTCCACAATCTGATCTGGTAGTTTTTGATATATGACGTAATTCCGCGTATTTTTTTTTAAATTTGCGACGTCAAATCTACGAAGTATTTGATATGTTACCTTATCTGCGCGGATGTTTTTGATACATTATACATAAAGTTTTCGGATTTTGATGTTTGACGTAAAATTCCGCCTATTTGAAGTGTTTTGCAAAATTATTTCAGAAAAGTATATCCAATGTGCCTCGCTTTTTAATAAATCAATCATGCAGCAACGTCGTGAGTATATCGAAAAATTTCGGATTTTATGGGAAGCCAACCATGCGTGAATAAGATGACGTCAGCAAAATATCGAGCTAAAATCGCGACGCCTACCGTAAGGCTGCTGAACGCCTGGACGTACAGAGAGCGCTGGGGGTCAGCCCCGTTCACGATGCTCACAAAAAACAGAAGGATAACTTTAGAATCTAACCCATGACCATTGACTCCTCCTGCCTTCCAGTGCTCTATCCTTCGGGGCTAACCGGCTTCACATTAAATTGAGGCAGAAACACAATGTTAAACAATTATGTAACTTTTTTTATTTATGTAACTTTTTTATGTGAAGCAAAGATTTGAATTTTTGTCGAGGATAAACCCGTGTTTTTGAGCTTTTCTGGAAATCTGACTTCAAATATTTTGAAAACTCTCTGGAGTTGACTTTTGCTTGATACTCACAAAGCTCACAATATTCGTCGGCAGCTTGGCGCATTGATTTGGAGCGTCGTTTTTACGACGACCATGATCGCAAGGTTAACGGCTCAACTCCCACCCAAGTCTCGTTGTTGCATCCTTGGACAAGATGCTTCAAGATTATTACCTCTGCTTGGTGGAATGCGGCAAGTAGAAAATTAAAGAAGTCAGAAGCAAAATTCAACCGAAAAACTCGGAAACAAAAGCAACTCCTAAGCGAGTCTGGATTCGTCCTAAGCATAGCGCGTCCGCCGCTGTCTCGAGATAGGATAAAAATAAAGAAACCAATCAATCACTTGCCCACTCAAAAGTATAAAACTTTGCAATCGTCGCGCTAGAACTTTATTATTATTGCAACTTCCTAAATTTATATTTGTAGCAAATCTACAAATGAGCAAGGAAATAATCTTTCAAATTTGTTTTACTGAGCTTAACAATTTATTTTCATTTTATACCATTACGCTAAACGCAACACCAATTAAACTTGTTTCGTGTGTATAACTTCACTGAATCAATGTCTCACGATCAAAACGTAGCGAGGTATTCACGAATAAATTTTACGGCAGAAACAAGACGAGTTTACTGAATACACATCTATTTTACACCAGACAGGTAGAAATTACAACAAGTCAAACTAACGAGCAAAACTTTGGAATACAGTAACAATGGACGAAACTATCTTAAAGAGGAAAAATATGACCGCAGTAATTCTTGCAAACCCTGAGGGATGTACGATCTGTGAACAGTTCACATGACAAAAAAACGTTTCGTTTGCAGAAGTGTAGGCTTACCCACAAAATGAAGGCTCAAACAAATATACAAACAATGCATAAAACTACTCATAAAATAAACAAAACTTAGGAAACAACGAGGATAACACTGACGGATCCGGGGGGCAAATCCTCCCAAATTGGTAATTCTACGTCATATCAATGTACAAGGAACGCAGTCAGTGAAATTTTCAGAGGCGGCCACGGCCGAGTTTAGACAATGGGAAGCCCAGCTTTCATACAACCTTAGTGATTGATACCCACTAAAAAAGGTCTTCATTAGTCACAAAAAGGGGGCAGTACCCGAGTGTCTCCCTCCCCCCGGCCACACCATTACTAACACGTCAGTGTCTCGATACTTTGAGGCGCACGAAACTTGCAAGGTCAACGAGGTTTGATGCCGAGCCCCCTCAAAACTTTCTGGATCCGTCTCTGAGTTATACGAATAACCGATATAATTTGGCAAAAAACGAGTGAATCGAAACGAACGGATCACACCGTGGTTGACGATGACGTCATTTTCCATGACGTCATCGCGCGTGAAACTGACACGTAATTATATTGAATATTTTCGTGACGTTTCGATTTGTGCTTAAACCAACGTCAATTTCATTTTGATTTTAATTATGTGCTAAAGTTAAAAGGATAAAACTTGATAAACGCAGCAAAAATTAACTGAAATTCACCAGGGGTGGCAATATCTTTCGTAAATAAAACACGTCTTCACTGAGCAACACCCAAATCGAAAAGGAAATGAAATGTTGGGTGGTTTTATGGCGCTTTATAACTACTGAGGTCCTTTAGCGCCAGGACCAAGTTTTGTCAAGAATTCCCTGACGCATTATATTTTCTGTTCATTTCATCCTCCGCGCTACACTCACTGTAATTGCTGAGCGTTTAGCAAGTCTAACAGCAGATATCTATTTTAAAGTCTTTGGTCTGACCCGACTGAGATCAGAACCTAGTCTACCAGCTTCCGAGGTGAACGCTCTTAACCACTAGGCCATGGCGAAAAAGCTTGTTCAAAACAGCAGTGCAACAAACTCGAAGCGTGCGTAATTAAGTCTATTTCAGAGAAAAAATGCAGTTTAAGGTGTAGTGCGAAATATAGAATGAACCAAGTGTCCATTACGTAATCCATTTGGCTAACTACGTTTTCAATTGCGAGGTTGCGTGCTCGATCGATTAGAAAAAATTTGAAGTGAGGGTTCAAACCCGGAAATAAAAGTGACAACGAATGCTGCATTTGCATACAACCACATCGTTAAAACCTTGCCCTCGAATGAAACCATAAGATGGTATACTGCATGAAGATTGGCTTGAATATGATGGCTAGCGGTTGTTTTCATATTATCATTCTAGTTTGAAACTTTTTACCACTGTTTTCGTATTGACTCAAATGTTTGTGGTAACACGACTGATGCAATTCAAGGAAGTGAATGTTTATCTTACAAAACTGCTATGGCAGACTTGAATCATTTTTCTCTACATTATCATGTTTGGCAATCAAAAATAGCATTCAAGCAAGGAAATGACATTTCGCAGTACTGAGCCATATCACGAACAACGCAGTAAGTTCCTTGTACAAATTTTAACGCAACTAAATCGTGTTCTGATTTTTTTTGTTGGCTATGATTGACCACTATTTGAGCAGTTAATGTTTAAAGCAATGGGGTGAGACAGCAGCATAGAACTATAGAACAGAAGTGTTTGACGTATTCTAGTAATTCTGCTTAACAAGAAATTTTACAGTAATTAATCATACTTTTGCCTTCGTTTTTTGTTCTTAGGAAAAACCTGTAATTCTTTCTGTCGAAGATATTGCTTGTGTACACTCATACAGGGCCCATAAGAGGGGGGGAGGCAGGGGGGCCCATGCTGTTTCAGGGGCCCATTAGTCCACCTTTAACGAAATAAATAGAGCCAAAGCAAGTTTGAAAAACACTTAACACAGCATTTGAGCTCAATATACTTCAAACAATCAATTTTGTCGAGCGCGTGGGCCCCCAACATAACTCATCATGATGTTCTAGGAGCCCATTAGCTCATATCTCAATCTCACAGATCAAATACAGCAAAGAAACATCCAAATAATTGATTTTATAGAGTGCATGGACCCCCAAGCGTAAATCAGGCTGTTCCATGGGCCCATTAGCCCATATTTAACGAAACAAATGGAGTCAAAGCAAGTTAAAAAGCAATTAAAACAGCATTTGAGCTCAACATACTTCAAACAATCCATTTTACGGAGCGCATGGGCCCCCAGCCCCCCAACATAAGTGATCATGCTGTTCTAGGGGCCCATTAGCCATATCTTGCGATGCGAAATAGAACAAAAAAATATGAAAAATTATATCAGCATTTGAGTGTAATATACATTCAAGTACCATAGTACCAATTTTTCGGAGCGTATGGGCCCCTTAAATAAAGTTGCATCATTTTGATGTGTATGCTATGCATAAAAGCGCATTATAGCTGAAAATCAAGATTTTTTGTTTCATCTGCATTTCATTCGGCTTCGTCTTAGTAAAAGACAATGTTGAATTATAAACGTGTTTATCTGAGACTTGTGGCTGCGTAACTGCAAGTATGCGATTGCGACCAGTTATGTAGAGGTGCGTGGGCAACTTTTCTAGTCGGTGGGCCATACCTAGGCAAATGAAGTCCTCGGCGGGCCGGATTGTTAGATGAATCGTATTCAATATCTCCAACAACTGCCAATATTAGGGCCGCAATGGTTGGAAGAACAAAAAATGGGTCCTCGGCTTAATTCAAGGTAGGAGTTTATATCCCTGTAACTGCCGGCGGGCCGCATAAAATGGTCTCGCGGGCCGGCCCCGGCCCACGGGCCTATGTTGCCCACCCCTGAGTTATAGCATTACAACTGTAGCTTGAAGCTGGAGAGATCAGTGGAATTTTTGGGTTTTGTATATGCAGCGATAGAGATTTTTTCAACACTCAAGTGGGTCCTACCAGTAAGAAGTCAATGGTCCTACTACAAGGACCGCCCTTCGCAAACGCACAAGGACCGCTAGTAAGTTATTACTAGGGTTAGGGCCTAACCCTAGGTCGAACTCCTAACCCTAACCTCTAATAATAACTCACTAGCGCCCCTAGTGGTCCTGGTGCTTTTGCAAGGTTAGTCCTTGTGATACTTGTACTCCTGCAGATTTAGAAATACCGCAATCGAGTAGATGTTGTGGCTCAGGTATTGGCTTGGATTTGATGGAAGCACAAGAACAGTTTTATTTAAAAATTAAGGCATTTTGAAGCAAGAAGATACTGGTATTTAAAGCATTTGCTTAAAGCAGGCGTGGGCAACATACGGCCTGCGGGCCGGATCCGGCCGGATCGATTCTATGCGGCCCGCTGGCACTTACAGAAATATGACCTCATATCGCGAATCAAGCCGAAGGCCTTTTATTTTTTTGTAAGACATCCTCTGAGACATGCTCTGAGGAGACATCTGAGGAGTGTAGACTTTTTTTTTTCTTCCAATCACAGCGACCCTGACAATAGTAGTTGTTGAAAATATTGAACTCGATCCATCTAATAATCCGGCCCGGGAAGGACTTCGTCTTCCCACATATGGCCCGCTGACTAAAAAAGTTGCCTACCCCTGGGTTAAAGTAATCGGCAAGTCGAGACAGCAAAGCAGCGAATGACACGAGGTCAACGATACACCATAATAATTATCCGTGAGTGGCAGAGATTCATGGTGTACAAGTAAAAACACTTTTGGTTCGAATAGGTGTTTGAAAATGTTATGTGGCTCTCACGAGAATGAAATTGAAACAGTCCAGCTTTTATGGCCCCCTTGGTAAAAAAGAGTTGCCAATCCCCAGGCTGAAGCAAATCTTTTCGATGATCGTATGCGCAAAAAACAAACCGTTGGACTCAGTGTTTATTAAATAAATGCCGTCAAATTGATTGATTTGATGTAACAGGTTTTAAATTTTTTTTTTCTTTTTGGAATATAATTAATTATTTTTACTGGTAGTTTTGCAAATGCATGTTGAGAAATGATAAAACATCAATCCGGTGCACAAAAGCGAAAAAAAAAAGGTCATAAGAGAACAATGACGGTGTAAAGAGCAGCAAAGACTGAAAAGTTTTGGTAGCCTCTAATTGGGAGAGAAAGTGAAAAAAAGATCTTGTAAAGATGCTCCTGACCAGAAAACTGCTAATGAAATGTTAAATTTCAGCGAAAGTAGTCCAGGGAATAATATTGAAGTTTCAGATGTAAATTTAGTATCTAATCCGACTCCGAGTGTTGCGAATGATGTTGTAAGCAAAGTCGTAATTTATGTGTCAATATTGTCGCTGATGAAGCAAGTATAAGTTCCCCTAATCCAAGTGCTCATACTGACTCTGGAGTTACTACTGTACGCAGCATTGGTAGCGAGACTCCAAATCCGCACCATGACTTTGACGTTGGCCTTGTCCTCACTGAATTTCCATTTACCTTGTAAATACGTAGCGCGATTCATCGTGGTCATCAAAAATATCCTCAAAGTTTTCCGAGGATGAAACAATTAGTCGAGCTCGTTGTATCACCATCGCTTTTTCGCTACAAAGGGAATAAATAGGCAACCAACTATCTCACTGAATTTACTACAGTAAAATGTTGTCCTTGTGCTTAGAGACCGCAAAAGGTGTAGGAGGGCAGGGAGCCCACCAAAAAATATTCCCCGGTCCCATTGACGGCTCTCGGAGCCCCTGCACTCACACTGTACGCATCGGTTTTCGCCAGACCAACAAACTTTTTACTACAGTAGTTGCCAAGGCAGCATAACCAGAGCAGAGAGATCATGTTCGGATTAAACATTTCAGAACCTTAAACATTTCAGAACCTCCGGTCCAATCCGCAATCTCAAACCCAAATTCTAATTTCAGTAGTATCAAATTTAATTTAAAATCCTTCGTTACTCTAATTACTCCTTCAACAGCTCAGATGACCGAGTTGAACAGCTCACATGGCCGAGTGATGTAGGGCGTCTGTCTCTTGAGCTGTAGACTGGAGTTTGATTCCGAGTCGGGTCAAACCAATGACTTTAAAATTGGTATTCACAGCTTCCCTGTTTGACGCTCAGCATTAAAGTGACAGTGTGGAGAACAAGCCGGCAAGTTTACTTGTTGTGCCGTTGAAAAAAGCACTTAGCGGGATTCCCCCATCTTGGTGTGGTAGACAGATGGCTGGCAACTCCTAAGCGAGCTCGTATAGCGCATTAATCGCGTTCTCGTGATAGGAGGATAAATATGCAACTGACTCCTAACTGAGATCGTAGCGTGAATCAAACCCGGTATCAACCTGCTTCATATGAATGAGCTGCCAGTTGGCGACGATGTTGTTGTAAACCTTTCCGGAGCACGCGCTCGCGCTGCATCGCATGCATGTGTTTACTGTACGTCCATGTAGACGCTCTATGTGATACACGGATCTGAGGACCTTGTCGTTAGAACATTGGAGATTTGCGAGGGACGAGATTTCACAGCTATTTGTGATATATTGTAGTTGTTTAGGCGGAAACATAGGAAATTTAAGATTCGTCTGCATTCCACAGCATCTGTTGACCAGTGTTGAGTAATTATGTTTTTGATGCAAGTTTTTGATGCCAGTACGAGTCCAGCAGTGTCGAATCCGAGTTCAAGTCCACTGAACGAAAAATTTTCAAGTCCGTTGTATGAAAAATCTCAAGTTCGAGTGTTTAAGCCCACTAATCAGGTCCGTACCAAGAAATAGATATTGTTTGTTTTGGGGGGGGGGGGGGTTGATGCGAATACCTACTTCCGATATAACATAAGCAGGATGGGCATCGAGATAATTAATCGACGATAATTAATCACCGATTGTCGTTATCACTCAAAATAGTTTCGATTTATTGATTACCGATATCGCTTTTGTGACATAATTTGTTATCGCCGATAAATCATCGCGATAAACGATTCTTCATGTACACAGTGTTCAAACTTAGTAAACTGGCGCTATGGAAAAAATAGACTATGTTCATAAAGCCTTGTTGCAATTTAAACAAATCTCTCTTAGTTTTGTTTAATGCCACGTCAGAGTCCGTGAACTGCTATATTTTGCCAAAAAATCCAGAAAAACATTTTTGCAATTTCACGTACAAAGAACTTCGTTAAACACATTGAAGATTTACCGCAAGGTTTATCGGAAAAATTTATCCGCGATAGTTTATCGATTACCGTACCGATATCACTTTCAGAAATTGAGAATTTTCGATTATCGTTGTTGCTTAGGGCCTTCTTGAAGTTATCGATTATCATTGTCGCTTCAGTGCAGGAAGGTTTATCGTGCCCATCACTAAACATATAAGACGAGTCGCAATGTTTAGCACTTTCTTTTAGGCCCTATCAGTATTTATGACGTTATGTCTGAAACTCTGAATACATTTTAATCCCCGGATAAATGTACACAAAATAACTCAACAGGTTAAGAAACTTCTGAAACACAAAAAAATTAGTCTCCAATGCTCAATTTCTTGTTGAAAAAGCTACGCTCGTAATGCGAAAAAGAAAAGAATCATTTGCAAATTGCAGTAGGCCTACAATATTTCCGACAACTTAAATATTAATGCTTTACAATTGTCAACATGAGTAATCGACAGTGTTGGAAACGAGTCGCTGTAAGTCGAGTCCGCGTCAAGTGTCGAGTCAATGATGTCGAGTTCCGAGTCGAGTCCGAGTCTTTTCGTGCAACGACTCGAGTCAAGTCGAGTCAGTGTACATACAGACTCAAGTCGAGTCCCGAGTCTCGAATAGCCTCGAAAGCACTAGGCCAGGGGTTCCCAAACCGGCTCTGCCGACGCGAAGACCTTTTTTTTGGGGGGGTTCTTCACCCGGTTTCAGAAGGGAACTAATTAGATTGTCAGCAAGTGGGTCGAGTCGCGACTTGAGTCCAAGTCGTAATGGTCGAGTTTCGAGTCACTAAAGTCGAGTCTCGAGTCGAGTCCAACTCGTTTCGTGCGACGACTCGAGTCAGTCAAGTAATTATTTAAATTGCAGATTATAAAAACTTATGTAAATTGCAGATTATAAAACATATTTTCAGTCATAAAGTGCAACAAAACATAAATAATACGCGGAAGCGGTTAAGTCAAAATAAAGTCAAAATTTTACTAAAATAAAGTCAAAAATAGATTTTTTTAGGTAAAAAAAAATGGCCCTAATTTATTAATCACTTTTCGATCTTAAACGCTGTTTTGTTAGAACTTTTTGTAGAAATGTGAAATGCACTGCGGCTGTATCACATATCGGAACCACGCCGTAGCAGCAGTAGTAATCGCTTTTCCGATTTCCATTTTCCCTATGAAATTCGCAGTAGTGGCAGTATTCAGTAGAAAAATCAATGAGCTTAACTGGTATATGCTGAAGAACGAGCGGTTGAGTTGTTGTTTTTAACTGCATGGCTTTAACATTAGCCCAGCTAAGAGTTTACAACACTCTTTCTCCTAAGTTCTAACCATCAAACTAACAACAAGAATAGTAGCGAGCGGCGATGCTTGAACAAACTTTTCCATAAAAAACTATGGTAGCATAAATAAAACTGCTTTTTACATCACTAGGCATACTGCGTGAGGATTGGCTTGCACGTGATAGGTAGTGGTTGTTTTCACAGTTCATTTTATTCTAGTATGAATTTTGTTAACACTGTTTTCATTATTGACCCAAATCTTAGCGGAAGAACTACTAAATGCAATTCAAGGAAGCGATTGCCTATCTTACAGAATTGCTGTTGCAGTCTTCTATTTTCTCTACCTTATCATTTTTTACAATCAAAAATAGCATTTAAGCAAGGAAATGGTGCTGAGCAGAAGCACAAACAACGCAGTGAGTTACTTACGCGGACTTCCACGGAACTAAATCATGTTCCTTTTTTTTGTGAGCTACTGTATGATTAACCACCACTTGAGCAGTTGCGAGTTGTGGGGCAGAGTTCCACCACTCGTTACAAGCTTCGGCGTAATACCGCGAGAGTTTTTGATTTGATTTGAGCAGTTAATGCGTAAAGCAATGAATGGAGCGAGTCAGCAATTTAAAGCAGCAGTGCTTGAAGTAATCTACTACAATAATTCTCCGTATCAAGAATTTCTACAGTAATTAACAACACATATTGACTTTTGTTCTTAGGAACAACCCATGTTTTTTCTGCGACGATATTGCTCGAGAAGCTTGAAACTGTTATATCTTAAGGCGAACACAAAAAAAATCACATCAGCGCTGGAAAAGTTTGGGAATTGCAAATCAAACACTGTCATAGCCTAACACAGAAGCTTGGTGATGCCTCAATATACAGGTACTTGCCGATTATAATATTGCAGAGCTTTTTCCGAAACCTCTATATTACATAATGAAAGATTAACGCAAACAATTAAACAAAGTTCTTGCATATATCCTGAAATTTTGCGAGAAACATTTTCTAGGTAGAAACAAATAGTCAAGTTAGTTGCATATTTATTTTCCTATCACGAGAAAGCAATCAAAGCGCTATACGAGCTCGCTTGGCAGTTGCCAGCCATCTGTCTATCACACCAAGATGGGGGAATCCCGCTGAGTGTCTTTCCCAACGGCACAACAAGTAAACTTGCCGGCTTGTTCTTCACACTGACCCTTTAATGCTGAGCGTCAAGCAGGGAAGCTATGCATACCAATTTTAAAGTCATTGGTTTGACCCGACTCGGAATCAAACCCGAGTCTACAGCTCAAGAGACAGACGCTCTGTACCACTCGGCCATCTGAGCTGTTAAAACGTTTTCGGCTCTCTAGACCACTCGAAACAATCCATCTTTATACCACTCGAAACTGTACCAATAAAAACAAACCATCTTTCCTTGAAAATCAAAGCCTGCTACATGAAGGGAAGTTTAGCCAAGAAGTAGTGAGCAGCTTTAGTTAATCTTACCTTCAATCTGTTCCTAAGCATGTAAAGCTAATCGTGTGACTACTTTAGACAAATACCTGATGAGGGCCAATGTAGAGCCGAAAACGTTCGTAGTACCTTTGTTATGCTGTGAATAGTATAAATAAATTAGTGAAAATGCATCAGATTTTTTAATTGCTGTACCTTGCAGCTTTATGTTACAAGAAATCAACTTCTTTACCGAAACCATATTTTTACAATGTAGTAAAGGAGTAAAAACAGCCAAACAACAAGTATTAGAACATCCAATTTTAAAAAATGGGTAAAGTGTTGAGCAAGAACGCGGTTAATCTCGATTGTGGCGAGAAAGAAAAATATCTTGCTGACCAACTCAGAAAAATATGTGACCAAAACGGCGAAGAATTGTACCCAGCAAAATCTGCTCCATTACTTCATGAATTAGGCAGAATCTACCATGAAAAAGGGCAAAAAGGTCACGATAAGATTTCCATGATTCAAAGCGCTGCATTGTACAACGCTGCTATACTACGATCGTCAAACAATGAAACGCATAAGCAAACAATACAAAACGATTTGTTGAGTCTTTGTAGATTGATTTTGATAGAAGCCAGAGCAAACAACCAATCAAGTGATTTAGTGGAGCAATCAAATAAAGTGAAAGTAGCAATTGAGGATATGAGAAGTAAAGTGATGGAACAGCTTTCAACTATCATCCCCATACCAGATTCTGTATCCAAAGATGAATTGCATTGTCTTGAGAAACAAAAAATTCAAACCATCAGAAATCTGCAAGCCCAAATTTTCAATGATTACAAACAGACCATGGCTAATTTGGCTGCGTATTGTCACAACGTGATGGGGAATTCCCCTTGCAGATTCGCTTTAGTCGGAATGGGTTCCCTGGCTCGTAAAGAAATCACTCCATATTCCGATTTTGAGAACATCATTGTGTTGGAAAATGAACAATGGAAAGACTTGACCGAAGCAGGGCGGGAAGCTGTTCTCGAATACTTTCGATGGTTTGCTGTTATATTTCAAACAGTTTTGATTAATTTAAAAGAATCCATTTTGCCTAGCGTTGCCATTCCATGCTTGAATGATTTTTACTCGGAAAACCAAAACAACAACTGGTTTTACGACGCTGTCACCACTCGCGGGGTTTCGTTTGACGGCATGATGCCGCAAGCGTGCAAATCCCCGCTGGGAAGGTGGAAGCACACAGCGAATAAACCGTGGACAACTGAATTGATACAGCCGGTTGATAAAATGCTGGAGTTCTTATCAAAAAATGCAAGTTTGAAAAATGGATACAAACTAGACGATATTTTAACAAAGACTTGTTTTGTTTATGGAGATGAATCCGTTTACGACCAGTTTTATACCGGCGTAATCAAAGTTCAAGAACAAGAAAATCGCGAAAACAAACTACAGAGCATTAAAACCCAAATAAACGACGACATGGAGTCATTCGCCACGAAGTTTACTCTTTGTCAAGTCGACGACAAACTCAACATCAAACGAGTCGCGTATAGAAGTACAACCATTTTCCTGGCAGCTCTTGGGAGGCTGTTTAACATTCGGGCTCAATCGTGTTTTGACATTATCGAGAAACTAAATGAAACAAACGAATTCAGTGATAATGCCAAACACAAGCTAATGTTTGCGGTTTCGCTAGCTTGCGAGATCAGACTCAGGTGGTACGCACATAAGCAGAGCCAAACGGATGACATCATCTCCACTGAGGAAGAAACAGCCATCAAAATTTTAGCTAGTCTCATTGGGAAATCAAGTCTAATTAGTTATTTCCAAACAACCTACGCACTTCGGTGCGATATTTCCAAGCGACTGCAATTGAAACGATTACATTTCCATGCTAATCCAACTCTCTTCAACTTAAGTCTGGTCCATTGTTTAAGTGATAACATAAAAGCAACTCCGAGGATCTCCAAGAAACAAATATCAACAAAAATCACCGACAGGTTGTTCAGTTTCGATCACTGTTTGGCGCAATTGGAAAGCGATGCCATTGCAACATCACTTAGCGTAGACCAAGGGCTTAAAAAGTTAAACGATGAAGATCGGTTTGCATATTACCATGACATGGGAGATCATTTACGAGATACAAAATGCTTTGATGCTGCTATCGAATTCTACCTAAAATCACTAGACAGTTTAGTAGGCCATGTTAAACAAACTGCACAGAATGCAAATATATACAAGTTGGCGATATCACGCTTAAATGATTTGTCAAAAAGTGGAAAATTGCAAGTTCTTCAGGACAAAAATCAATCGGAAATAGGAATCATTTTGCACAGTACAGGATATTGTTTATTAAATTTGGACAAACCACATGAAGCGCTGCAATATTATAATAGAGCGCTACAAATCGACGAAAAAACCTCATCTGATGTCGACACTGACAGGAGTCTCGCCAGCACTTTGCATTGGAAAGGTCACTGTTTATTAAACTTGAACAAACCACATGAAGCGCTGCAATATTATAATAGAGCGCTACAAATCAACGAAAAAACTTCATCTGATGTCGACACTGACTGGGATCTCGCCAAAACTTTGCATGAAAAAGGTCGCTGTTTATTGGACTTGAACAAACCACATGAAGCACTGCAATATTATAATAGAGCGATACAAATCAAAGAAAAAACTTCATCGGATGTCGACACTGACAGGGATCTCGCCATCACTTTGCATGAAAAAGCTCGCTGTTTATTGGACTTGAACAAACCACATGAAGCGCTACAATATTATAATAGAGCGCTACAAATCGACGAAAAAACTTCATCTGATGTCGACACTGACAGGAGTCTCGCCACCACTTTGCATGAAAAAGGTCGCTGTTTATTGGACTTGAACAAACCACATGAAGCGCTGCAATACCATAATAGAGCGCTACAAATCAAAGAAAAAACTTCATCGGATGTCGACACTGACAGGGGTCTCGGCATCACTTTGCATGAAAAAGCTCGCTGTTTATTGAACTTGAACAAACCACATGAAGCGCTACAATATTATAATAGAGCGCTACAAATCAAAGAAAAAACCTCATCTGATGTCAATACTGACAGGAGTCTCGCCATCACTTTGCATTCGAAAGGCATCTGTTTATTGGACTTGAACAAACCACATGAAGCGCTGCAATACTATAATAGAGCGCTACCATTCTATGAAAAAACTTCATCCGATGTCGAAACTGACCGGGATCTCGCCAAAACTTTGCATTCGAAAGGTAGCTGTTTATTGGACTTGAACAAACCACATGAAGCGCTGCAATACTATAATAGAGCGCTACAAATCAAAGAAAAAACCTCATCTGATGTCGACACTGACAGGAGTCTCGGCAGCACTTTGCATTCGAATGGTCGCTGTTTATTGAAGTTGAACAAACCACATGAAGCGCTGCAATACTATAATAGAGCGCTACAAATCGACGAAAAAACTTCATCTGATGTCGACACTGACAGGAGTCTCGCCAGCACTTTGCATGAAAAAGGTCGCTGTTTATTGAACTTGAACAAACCACATGAAGCGCTGCAATATTATAATAGAGCGATACAAATCAAAGAAAAAACTTCATCTAATGTCGACACTGACAGGAGTCTCGCCACCACTTTGCATGAAAAAGGTCGCTGTTTATTGGACTTGAACAAACCACATGAAGCGCTGCAATATTATAATAGAGCGCTACAAATCGAAGAAAAAACTTCATCTGATGTCGATACTGACAGGAGTCTCGCCATCACTTTGCATGAAAAAGCTCGCTGTTTATTGGACTTGAACAGACCACATGAAGCGCTGCAACATTATAATAGAGCGCTACAAATCAAAGAAAAAACTTCATCCGATGTCGACACTGACAGGAGTCTCGCCTGCATTTTGCATGAAAAAGGTCGCTGTTTATTGAACTTGAACAAACCACATGAAGCGCTACAATATTATAACAGAGCGCTACAAATCAAAGAAAAAACTTCATCTGATGTCGACACTGACAGGAGTCTCGCCATCACTTTGCATGAAAAAGGTCGCTGTTTATTGAACTTGAACAAACCACATGAAGCGCTACAATATTATAATAGAGCGCTACAAATCAAAGAAAACACTTCATCCGATGTCGGCACCGACAGGAGTCTCGCCATCACTTTACTTGGAATCGGTCGCTGTTTATTAAACCTGCACAAACCTGATGACGCTTTGCTTCATTTTAAAAATTGCTTAAAATTTCTTGAAAAACGGGTTTTCGGCAGTGCTAATGTTTTTGAGATGCGGAGTGTCGCTAAGAACTGTGATTTGATTGCTTTGAGTTTGTTTAAACAGAACGAGACAACTGAAGCATTGTATTTTATCAACAAATCCATATCAATCTGCCAAGACATAGACGTGGATGTTCACTCCGGTCTCAATTTTGCTCACTCATTGCTTGAAATTCATGTTTTTTTACTGAACTTGAATAAACTTGAAGAAGCTGATCGATATTTAAATCGATCACAAAGCATAAGACGACCACCTTCCTGACTCGTTACGGGAGTAATC